>CM031242.1:35560621-35767914 GCA_018340775.1 Taxus wallichiana var. yunnanensis
AAGAGATTTGGAATGTTGTGGATGCTTCTTTAACCATATCAAAACTAATACAACCCAACAACAATAGTTTGATAGATCCAATCGAGAAGGCCATGCTTTGATAATCTTGTTTGCGATTCTGGAAACGTGCAACCCCACATTCGTGATGCCAAATCATCCAAAGAAGTGTGGGATAAATTAAGCACAATGTACGAGGTCAAGAACAAGAATGTAATACTAAATTTACAGAGTCGATTACACACCGAAGTTTAAACAAAATAAGAAAATAGAAGCTTTTAAAGAAGAGTTACAAAATTGAGGGTTGCACTTATAGCCCTAGGAGAGGAGGTCACTAATGAAGCTCTCCTTCCCATTATTATGAAATCACTCCCTCCTTCATATGGAATCCTTGTAATGACATTCAACTTGTCGGATCAGACAGTTAGGTTTAACAAGCTAGTAAATTTACCGCAACAAGAAGAAGCTTTGTACAAAAATATGATGAAGAGGAGCAAACACTTTCTTCTCATCGAAATGGAAAGAAAAAGGAAATACAAATCTCATTCCTCTTAAAATTCCCAAACACAACATCAACATGGGGACAAACAAAATAAGAATAAGAATAAATGTCCTATCTATAAGAGAGGACATGATATAAAATATTGTTGGTTCAATACCTATAAGAAAGGTTCATCAAGTCATTCTGGACCTCAAAATCAACAATCTCATAAGGGAAATTCAACCTACAATCAAGGTTAGAAGAAGGAAACCAACGAAGAAAACCCCATCATTGAGGAAATATATCTCGAGTAAGAAGAACATTCGGATAATGAAGACTTCTTGTACATTGCTCGATCAAGTGAACCTTCCACGTCATCTAGTGATGTCTGGTATGTTGATTTGGGAGCCACTCGACACATGACCAGCCACAAATACTAGTTTACCACAATGAGGGACACACCTTCAAAAAACCATGTTTCGTTAGGTGATGATTCTTCATACACTGTACGGGTGTTGGGAACATTTCTCTACCTCTTGGTTCACACAATTGTAGACTATCATATGTACTATATGTCCTTGGGTTAACAAAAATATACTATCAGTTAGTTAACTTCTAGATCACAATCTAAAGATTGACTTTGATAGTCATTCTAAAAGAAAATGTGTTTAATTCAAGACAAATCACGAGGCTCAAAAATTGTTGCAAAAGCCTCTAATGTGGGACGTATGTTCCAGCTTGATTTTTCCACAGAGATGATCAGGCACTTGTGGCTAAGAATTCTACCTCTACATAGTTATGGAATCACATACTTGATCACATCAGTTTTAAGTATCTCAAAACACTTCATTGGTACAACATGGTAAAAGGATTTCCATCTCTTCAGAAGGATACAAATAAGTGTCCTAATTGCCTAGCAGGAAAACAACACAGAGCTTCATTCCAGAAGAGTACTTATTGATCTCATGGTAAGCTTGATTTGGTTCATATCAATCTTTGCAGTCCGATGCAACCAAGTCATTCTGGATTTCAATACTTCATGCTTTGCGTTGATGACTATTCGAGAAAAAAAGTGGATTTTTTGTCTTCACAAGAAAAGTGGAGATTTTGAGACCTTTAAAAAGTTCAAAGTGGTCAGAGAGAATGAGACTGGTCATCACATAAGATCTCTCCACTTAGATGGGGGAATTCACCGAATGAGTTTAAATCCTATCTACAAGATCACAAGATTAAGTCGATAAATGCCTCCTCCACACACACCACAACATAATGGTGTTGTTGAGAGATGAAACCACACTATCATGGAAATAGTGCGTTTTATGATCAATGATTCTGGATTAACGAGGACATTTTGGGCATAAGTAACAAAGAGTGTTGTATATTTATTGAACAGAGAATGCTCACGCTTGCTCTTGATAACAACACCATATGAAGCATGGTCAAAGCAAAAACCATTTGTTGCACACCTCAAAGTATTTGGGTGCAAAACAAGTATGCACATACCTAAGCAGAATAGAAATAAGTTGGATATGAAATCACAAAAACTCATCTTCATTGGCTATAGTGAAGAGACTCTTGGGTACAGATTGATGGATCGAAGACTAGGAAAGTCTACACCAGCTAGAGATGTTGAGTTTTTTGAGAAGAAGGAAGTAGAGACTCCTCCGAACTCACCTAATGTAGATTTTTCACTTGTTGTAAAAATAGAAGTTGATGTTCCCGTTGATGATGACAGTGATGATGGTGATGATCAGATAGAACCATGACCCACGGGAGTAGTTCAATGTATGCCCAAGTGGTATACTAACATGATATAAGATGCAAAATTAGATGCTCCACTAGATACATCCACCACTAGACCAAGGAATCACAATAAAGCACGAGAAGAAGTAAACTTTTCTTTGATGAGTAGAGTTATTGAATCTGATGAGCCGTCTATAATCCAGAAATCCTACTGATCAAAAGATTGGAAAGATGCCATGGACACCGAGTATCAATCGAGAGATGAAAAACAACACTTGGCGACTTGTCGATCTTCTACTAGGGAAGAAACCCATTGGTTACTGAGATGGATATTCAAGACAAAGTACAAATATGATGGGACTATAGACAAGTAGAAAATGATACTCTTGTAGCAAAGGGTACACACAAAAAGAAGGCATTGATTATAAGGAGACATTTGCTCCCACAACTAATATCAAAATGATCAGGATGAGCTTTTCTCTAGCTGCACAATTTGGTTGGAAAGTCCATCAGATGGGCGTAAAGAGTGCCTTCTGAGTGGAGATTCACAAGAAGAAGTCTACATGACTCAACTTGAGGGATATGTTATACCTGGAGAAGAAACAAAGGTATGCAGACTCAAGAAATCTCTGTATGGCCTTAAACAGGCACCCCAAGATTGGTACATCAAAATTGATTAGCATCTCGTACAACATGGATTTGTCAGAAATCCATACGATCCCAAAATATACCTCAAAAATCAAGGGGGAGATTGTGATTGTTGTTTTCTATGTCGATGATCTAGTCATCACTAGCAGTTCAATGAAGATGATTGATGCAACAAAAAAATATCTTAACCGATCATTTGACATGACAAATCTTAGGCTCATGCACTATTGTCTTGGATTGGAAGTATGGTAGAAAGAGAATCATATCTTTGTTTCTCAGTTGAAATATACCAAGACAATGCTCGAGAAATTTAGGATGATGGATTTCACACCTATTACTACACCTATGGAGAACAAATTGTAATTATCTTGTTCAGATTTGTCTCCTAAGGTAAATGCAACAATTTATGAGCAATTTATTGGGAGTCTCATTTACCTGACCTACACTAGACTAGATATCAACTTTGTAATGAGCTATCTATCCAGGTTCATGTAAGAACCCAAATTTTTTCATTGGAAGGAAGCAAGGTGGATCTTGAGATATCTCAAGGGTACAATAGATCTTTGTCTAGAATATAAGAAGAATGATCAATTCTTCTTGACTAGATATTTGGATTTAGATCATGCAGGTAATATTCATGTTTGATTGGATAGAGGATAAGACTACCTTTCCAACGAGTCTAAAAACTCAAAAAATTGACTAGTGGATTGAAAGATATGACTATGCGGATATTGAGAGCCCACGAGGAACAAGAAATAAAAACTTTACCAATCCCATAGTAAAAGTTGCACTTTAGACTTTATAAAGTTTCATTATATCTCCTTTATATCATTTTCATTTGTTAATTAGATAATGCAGGTTTATAGGGAACATAAGGAACTTGGGTTACGTGGGCTAAGTTATCCCGCATCCATCATCTTTCACACCATACTCCATTTCCCTTTGAACTGTGGTGTTTGTGGAACTCTATGCCTTCAATATCCTTTGTGCTCGCATCCCTTCTCTCATCTACACAATACTATCTTCTCTTCATTTGACCAACTCCTTGTCCTTTGTTGTGGATAAAATAGTGTTGCGCGGAACATGGAACTTAGGGAACTTGTACCATCCATGTCTCCCGTGCTCGAAATCTTCGCTTCATCCGTAGTATAATTAAACCTTTTGACTCGTCTAATTTATTTGAATTTCGAGTTAAGCATAATCTATTATAAGAACCTTGAATCATGTGGAACCCATTCCAAATCAATCCTTTGTGCCCAAAATGGTCTCCTTACCTGCAATGCACTAATCAATTATCTTTCGGATGAAACCCACTTTTTAGAGGAACCAAGACACTTGTGGAACTGTTTCATTTGGGTCTCTTGTTCTTGAAATACTTGACTTATTCACACAACACATAATATTTTGTATTACGGCTCCACTACTAATGTGAGGAACACATGTTCTCGGGAAATATGTTCTATCTCGCACCCCATATATCCACATTACACTAGAACTCAAAATACCCCAATTTTTGCAATTTTTTCTAAGTACCCAAATTTTTTCTTTTCTCTAACAAACTTCGGGAACACTTATAACATATGAATTTTGGTTTTATCCCTCTAAAACACTAGAAACAAGAGCACTAACCTTCTTAATACCTCTAATGAACCCTAATTCACCGTCCATGAATGCAAAGTGACCTGTATCATCTTGTAATCCTTTTGAATCATTCTCAAAACCATTTAAATGCTCAATAATTTTTCTAGAGACCACTTTGTATATCACTTTGAAAAACCTATCCATCACATTCATCTTCTTTGAACATGTTTGACCACCTTGGAAAAACTCAACATACTACAATACTTGTTGATACATGTTGAACCATGCACACTGTTAGATGCAAGTTGGCACTACCAATCAACCTTCAACAACTCCATTAACACCATTTTTCCATCATTTTCATTTAACATCAATGAAAACATCAATGACAATGATGATCGGGGTCCAAAAAACTCCCCTTTCTCATAGATGGCAAAAACATAGAAACTTGATGGCAAAATCATTTTGTAACACTCTTTCCCCTTTGACATCTATGACAAAGAAACAACCTTACCTTGTATCTTACCTTATATGATGCTCAAGATTCTTGTCCACAAGCTCCCCACAGGACCGTATTTCTACTTATATTTTTTCAAATCTCCCCATGAGATGATACACTCCATGATGGTCTTCAAACTTGTCATCCATCTCTTTTCAATTTCAAGATAGTAAAAGAACACTTTCTTTACCAAGATAACTTAAACACTTTTTTTGGAGCTGATATTGAATTCCTTGATGATCTTCAATATTTTTGGGCAATTTCATTTAGAAAACAAGATGCCAAACCAGGACCATTAAATGAGCTAGCAAATTAGATCCCCCTCACATGAAGACTTTGTTGCACTTTTAGATTTTACATAAACATGCTCCCTTAATATGTCTTAATACTCCTAGTTGTTGGTAGGATCAAGAATAACCATCAATTCATTCCTTAGGTGCTCAAATGTTTCTTTCGGTAGTGGTTTAGTCATTATATCAACAATCTCTTCTTTTTTGTTGACATATTCTAGATTGATCTTCTTGTCATTCACTTGTTCCCTCAAAAAGTTGAAATTTGATTGGAATGTGTTTGGTCTTTGAGTGGAACATATAGGTTCTTAGAAACATTGATAGCACTAGTACTATCACAAAAAAGGAATTGGGCCATCAAATTTTACCTTGTAGTCCTCCAATGTCTGTCTCATCCAAAGAACTTGAGTACAACACATGGTAGATGCTATATACTCTACCTCACAAGTTGAAAGTGTTTTTGACATTTCTTTCTTTCTCAACCAAGATATTAGACAATTTCCAACAAAGAACACACCACCACTTGTACTCTTTCTATCATCATTGTCTCATGCCCAATCAACATCAATGTGTATGCTTTTATGTTGAAATCATTACTTTTGGGATACCACAGTCCATATTCAAGTGTTCCCATGAGGTATCTCAGATCCTTTTGACTACCTTGAAGTGTGTTTCTCTTGGATCTTCTTGAAATCTCCCAACAAGGCCCACAACTTGCATGATATCAGGTCTTGATGCAGTAGAGTAGAAGATTGCCTATCATAGACCTATACAAAGTTTTGTCTACCTTTGGTGAGCTTGTCCTCTTTGTTCATCTTGCAACCCACTTTCCATTGGTGTTCCTATTAGTCTGCATTCTTCCATCCTAAAACCTTTTGAGAATTTCTTTGATATATTTGGTTTGGGATATGAAGATACCTTGGTCTAATTGACTGATTTGTAAGCCCAAGAAGAATGAAAGATCCCCAAGCATAGACATTTCAAAATCTTTTCTCATCACATCAGAAAATTCATGAAGTCATCTTATCATGATCTCCTCCAAATATGATATCATCCACATATACAATGACAATGAGAAAATGATCTCCTTCTTCTTTGATGTAGAGATTACTATTAGTCAACAACACCTTTTCTAAAACCTTTCTCAATGAGATATGTGTCCAACCTATTGTACCAAGCTCTAGGAGCTTGTTTGAGTCCATACAAATCCTTTTTCAACCTGTACACATAATATTTGTCATCAATTAGAGAAAATCCATCAGGTTTCTCAATATATACCTCTTCACTTAGGTGGCCATTTAGGAAAGTAGACTTGACATCCATTTGGAAAAAAGTTTATTTTCTTATAAGGCTACATATGCTAGAACAATCTGATTGCTTCCATCCTTTCCATTGGTGCAAATGTTTCATCAAAATCAATTCCTTCCATTTGTGCATAGCCTTTGCATACCAGTCTTTCCTTATTTCTTGTTACTTCACCTTTCTCATTCAATTTATTTCTAAATACCCATTTTGTTCCTATCACATTCTTGTCTTTAGGCCTTGGTACAAGCTCCCAAGTTTCATTATTTTCAATTTGATCAAGTTCTTCATTCATGGAATCCACCCAATGTTGGTCCTTGCTAGCTTCTACCACATTCTTGGGTTCTATCATGGATAAGAGTGTCCATGTCTTCATGGTTTTTTGATCTCTTAGCTTTCTTCTTGTGAGAATACCTCCTTCTCTTTGCTTCCAATGATCTGATTTGTTGGATGATCCCTCTTAACTTGTCTTGAGGGTGTCTTGGTGTCTTGTCTTTCTTCCACTTCTTCCACTTCTTCATGTGTACATTCCCATTTCTTCATCATCTTCTTGATCTTCATGGTTGTCCTTAGGTGAGTGCTAGATTTGGATGGATAAGACTCATCAACCTTCACATTTGTGCTCTCAACTATCTTTTAGCCTCTTATTGTAACATCTATATGCTTACTAATTGTTGAGTATCCCATAAATATGCCTTCATCACTTCTAGAGTCAAATTTTCCTAAGTTGTCTTCATCCCTCTTGATGTAACACTTGCTTCCAAATACTCTTATGTGTTTCACATTGGTTGGCCTATCTTTCCAAAGTTCATAAGGTGTCTTGTCATTTTCACTCTCAATTGAGATTTGTTTAGATGTAGACAGGTATGTACATATTCCTTCACTCAATAGCCATCAGGAAGTTTAGATTCATTCAACATAGTTCTGGCCATTTCTTACACATAGTCTTTTTCTTTCTTTCAACAACCCCATTTTGTTGAGGTGTCCTGGCAGATTGAGAATTGTCTTTGAATCCCATGTTCTTCAAAAAATTCATCAAATTCATTAGACCAAAATTCTCCACCTCTTTCTGATCTCAAACATTTGATTTTGGTATTTTTCTCATTCTCCACAAGTGCTTTGAAAGATTTGAATCTATCCAAAGCTTCATATTTGTGCTTCAAACAAGCTACCCATGTCATTCTAGTGAAATCATCTATTAGAAGCATGAAATACACATCACCTTGTAAACTCTCAGTTCTTGTAGGCCCACAAAGATCTGTATGGATCAGCTCCAAAGGTCTAGTTGTAGAATACTCCTTGGACTTGAAAGATCTTCTTGTTTTTTTCCATTCATATAAGCTTTGCAAAGAGTGTCTTCTTGGTTTTACAATCTTTGGCATATGTTTGACACCATTTTTAGCACTTAATTTCACAAGATTTTCAAAACTTATATGTCCCAATCTCCTGTGCCACAACCAACAATTGTCATCAAGTTTACTTGTAAAGAAATTTCTCTTTGTTTATTTCCTTGAGAACATACATGTTATTCTTGGTCCTTTTAGATTTTTCTACTTTCTTTCCTATTTTACCATTAATAATATCACAACCTTTGTCATGAAATATCATATTGTAACCTTTCTTACACATTTGACTCACACTTAACAGGTTGTGCTTGAGACCTTCAACATATAGAACATTTTCAGTAATTATTTTGCCATTATCAAGACTTAGAGTTCCTTTTCCCACAATGTTTGTTGAATTATTGTCACCAAACCTAACAACTCTTGATGCATTATTTGATAATGAAATAAATTTTCTTTTGTCTCCTATCATATGACTAGAACAACCACTATCTAGATACTAGATTTTTTCTTCATCTTGTACATGAAAATTAGTTTGTACAATCATACCAGATTCTTTCCCTTTGTTGGATTCTTCCTTCACAACATACTTTATTTTCTTTGTTTAGGAGGTTCTTGATTACACATCATGGCTATGTGACCATCTTGTGACATTTGTAGAAAACAACACTATGATTCATTCTAGTGTTTTGAACTATAGTTTCTTCCATAACTCTAGCATATCTTCTACATTTAGCAACTTTGTGTCCAAACATGTTACATGAAAAGAAATAACCATAGAAAGAATGTGAGTACCTCATAACATAGGTGATTCTAGGGAGCATTTTTCTTCCTCTTGACATTTTTGGTGACTTCTTTATTTATAGCATGAGAGGTGCTTTGGTGTTGGTGTAGTTTTCCTCCTTCCATCTTTGGTTCAACTTCTTTACTTTTTCTTCCATGAATCCTATTCCATATTTATCCTTTGTATCCCTTTGAGTACTCAATATATCAGTTAGACTTTTGAGCTCTTTTCTAACTTCTCATACACCTTGAGTTTTCATATTCATTTGTTCCATTTCAGTCTTTAGGATCTCTAATTCAGATTTTAGTTTCAAGAATTCATCCTCCTTTTCCTTGTAGGATTGAGAGATATTTTCAAGATGAGATTCAAGTTCTTTGAGTTCATTAGTTTCTTCCTCTTCCTTTAGAATTTGTCTTTTTCAAAAATGATAATTTTTTCTTCATAGTCTTTTAATGTGCATCTCAAATTTTGATTCTTTCTATCTGCACAATTTTAATTCTTCAAGAGCACATACAAGTTCAACTTCTAGGTTCACATTTTCTTCTTCTTCATCGAATCTTCATAATCAACTACATTATTTCCTTTGGAGCTACATTCTTTAGAGACATCCATGGCCATAAATAAGGATTCGAATGAGTTTCATCATCCTCATTTTTAGAGATGTTCTTGAGTTGCTTGAATCAAATTCACTTGAATTCTCCTTTGAGTAGAAGTTTCTTTTGTTCTTGAAGAAATTCTTTTACCATCTTTCTTCTTGAAGTTCATATTTTTCTTGTTATGTTTGTGGCTTTCTTCAGACTGAGTTTCCTTGTTCTTGTTTGGACATTTTGTAGAAAAATGACCTACTTGTCCATAATCAAAGCATTTAAATGGGATCTTACCTTTGTATTTTCCTGAGCCTCTACTAGTCCTTCTCACAAACATTGCTTCAATATTCTCATCATCTACTTCATCCTCCAAATCTGATTCTTCTTTTTCTTGTTTGGATTGAGTCTCTTTCTTGGATTTGAATGTAACTTCCTTCTTGGTAGATTTAGATCTAATTGTCCTCATCTCATATGCTTGATAAGATACTTTGTAGTTCATCCAATGTTAATGTTTTCATGTCTTTGGCTTCCTCAACAGTTGAGACCTTTGCATCATACTTGGGAGTTAGAGATCTTAGGAATTTTTGTACTATAACATATTCTTCTAGCTTCTCACCTAGGCCTCTAATCATATTGATCACTTCATCTACCCTTTGCATGTAGGATGAAATAATCTCATCCTCTTTCATTTTTAGGATCTCAAATTGAGCTCTATAGGTCTGTAATTTGGCTAGCTTGACCTTGTCATCTCCTTCATAAATAATCTAAAGTTTTGTCTAAATTCCTTGAGATGTAGTACAATACATTACCTTCAAAATTAAGTTTCAATCATCCAAAACAATAGCATTCATGGCTCTTGAGTTGCATTCATATGTTTCCTTGTCTGTGCAGTAATGTAATTGGTGTGGCGAGGTGTGTAGCCACTTTCAACACATTCCCATATATCAAAACAAAGTGACATAAGATAAGTTTTCATTCTTATCTTCCAGAATGCATAATTAGTTCCAATGAAGAGAGGTGATCTGGACATTAATAATCCACCTTATGCTTGATTAATTTCCATTCTTGTGAAAGAAAGAATATCCTTGAAGATGTTAATCTTCCACTAAAAGGAATCACTTTGGAACCTATTGTTAGAGATCACAAACACGAGGGGGGAATCGGTGTCAATTAAAATTTAAATCAATTTTGAACAAAATTACTTGTTTATGAGCAAGAGTTCCAACATAACATATAATCAACCATATGCAATGAAATCAATAACTCATGATACAAAATTTATAGTGGAAACCCATGAAGGGATAAAAACCCACTTTGAAACCAATGATTTTATTAGGAACACCAATTCCAAAGCATAAAATGATTTTATTTCGTTGAGCACTCCTTCAAAAATTGAAACCACTTGAAGAGAGCTAAACACCTACTCAATAGATTTATGCAAGCTACAACTTGCAAGGAACACCCACCCCTAAAATATAAGCATCCACTCAGATAGAGATTACAAATATTTTGATCATACAAAACAATATTGCTTAAACAATGGATTATGATCACTTTCTTGTAATTGTCCTTACACAAATATCTCCAACACTCTCTCTCACAGATCTTTAAATATTTCTCTGAATTTGTCTCTGTCTTCATGCATTAATTTGAATTGGCTCTGGGGTTTTGCATCCATCTACAATAAAAAAATCTTCATTGATGAATCAATCTTATCTCCCTTTGTATATTATCCTTTAGCTCACACTCCCTTTCTCAATTGATCAACCCAACAATAATCATAAAGAATTGGTTAAATACACAAGCTCCATATTTTTATTTTTCTAATTTTGTGTATTTTGAGCATGTATTAGGTACACAACACTAGTTTCCATTTTTATCATTCTTTTGTCCTTGAAAACATGTATTTTCATGTTTTATTGGATAAAGGATGAGATTATATTTCAACGAGTCCAAAACTCAAAAATAATACTAGTGGATTGAAAGATATGCCTATGTGGATATTGAGAGCCCGTGAGGAACAAGAAATTTTTTTTTTTATCGGTCCCATATTAAAAATTACACTTTAGACTTTATAAAGTTTCATTATATCTCCTTTATATCATTTTCCTTTGCTAATCGGATAATGTGGGTTTATAGGGAACACTAGGAACTTGGGTTACATGGGCTAAGTTCTCCCACATCCATCATCTTCCACATAATACTCCATTTCCCTTTTTCTTTATTAATTGGGTCCAAAGGGTTTTGGGGAACTCGATCTTTGTGGAACTATGCCTTCAACGTCCTTTATGCCAAAATCCCTTCTCTCATCCACACAACACTATCTTCTCTTAATTCACCAACTCCTCATCTTTTGTTGTGGATAAAATAGTGTTGTGGGGAATTGTGGAACTTAGGGAACTTGTACGATCCATGTCTCCCCGTGCTCGAAATCTCTCCTTCGTCCACAATATACTAAAACCTTTTGACTCGTCCAATTTCTTTAACTTTCAGGTTGATTTGTGTACTAGTTAGAGAACCTTGAATCATGTGGAACCCATTCTAACTCAACCCTTTGTTCTGAAATGGTCTCTTGGCATACAATGCACTAGCCAATTGTCTTGCAGACCAAACCCACTTGCGGGAACCGAGACAATTGTAGAACTGGTCCGTTTGGGGCTCCTGTACCCAAAATACCTGACTTATCCAAACAACACAAAATCCTTTGTGTTGTAGCTCCACTATTAATGTGGGGAACACATGTTCTATTTGCACCCTATATATCCGCATTACACTAGAACTCAAAATACTCCAATTTTTACAAATTTTTCTAAGTACCCAAAAATTTATTTTCTCCAACTAGAATATAAGAACACTTAGATCATATGAATTTGAGTTTTAGCCCTCTAAAAATGGAAACAATAGTACTAACCTTTTTAATACCTCTAATGAACCTTATTTCACCGTCCATGATGAATGTAGCGACCTATATCAACCTGTGACCCTTCGAAACCATTCAAATGCTCAATAAATTTTCTAGAGACCATTATTTATCACTAAAACACCTATCCATTACATTCATCTTCTTTGACCATGTTTGGCCACCTTGGAAAACCTTAACATACCACAACACTTGCCGATACCTGCTAAGCCATGCACACATGTTGGAACCACACCGTGAGTTGGCACTACCAATCAACCTTCAACAACTCCATTCAAATCATTTTTCCATCAATGTCACTTGACATCAATGACAAGATCAATGCTAATGACCACGGTCCAAAACTTGTCGAGACCCCAAAGGCCTTCTCCATTGTAAGAAACACCTTTAGCGTAATGATCATTTTAAAATATTAATTTTGGATCTTTGTATTATGGTCCAAAAATTAAAATATGGAGCATTCAAATATATTAATTTCCCAATCAATCAATAATTATGTTATGTCATTATGATATATTGGGATTTAGATGTTATATGATTGATTGATCGATTGAATGATAACTTTTAGAGTTGAAATAATTCCAAGCTTCATATCCTGTTTCAAATGGTAAGGCGTGTATTTAGAGACAATTAAATGTAATGTTCATTTGTAATTATGAACAAGCAACATATTCATCCCACAACCAATCAATCATAATGTTAGTTAACGAAACACTTCAATTAACATCATCCCTATCAACATAAACATCATAAAATATTAAGATTTATATAGCCACATACCAAACCAACCAACCAATGTCATATTTTTTGTTTCCTATTATGAGCGACCCACCTTAATATTAGGATTATCATCTCGAGTATGAATCATGAGGGAAAAACACAAGAAGGAAAAAACGTAATAGTTTTTAGTTCTTTCCTTGAATCACCGATGAATTTTTAGTTGTTTATTTGGGTTTCTTATGTTCTAAAAAATATGATTTCCTTTATTACATTGAAGCATTCCTTATGGTAAAGATGCAACTACAAATCCATAATTTTTCAAGTAGATGTTTTTAACACTAGATCTTTTTCAATTTATTTATCTAAGAGTGCAATTGGAGTAGTGCAACCTTTGACTTCACCAAATCCACCATCCATTGCATAATAAATAGTTATCATTTAAATGTTAACTTTTATCCAAATCAAAACTTGATGGCAAGATAAGTCTTTATGTAAATGTTTCTCCTTATAAGATGGAAACAATCAATTAAAGGAACTAACTCATAAATAAGTACCGTAATTGTATTAAAATAACATAATTATATTATATAAATCTATGTAAAATATGCCGAGAGGTATAGTTCTCAAGGCACCTATTCCACTTATGTCACACATCTAAAATAGACACCTTGAGAATTATACCTCTCAAAGCATATTTTACATACATACCACGTTTTGATTTATGTTGCCTTGAGAATGATACCTCTCGACATATTTTACATAGATTTATATAATATATGTATGCTAGTAGCATCCGTGGGAGTTGCATTATACATAAGATGATACCAAAAATAAAGTTAGGAAAAGAAGGTGGGCATTTAGTTCATGCATGAATGACCTCGATGAGAACCTCTCCAATTGGTGACTTAAGACTCATATTATTAATAATATGGATCCCCACCACATAGTTCATTGGTGAAACCAACGATTCTTTCTATATAAGATCGAGAACCCGGAGAGCATTTGACCAATTATATATTTAATATTTCCTTGATTTAAAATAATTCCTAATGAATTTGATTGAACTACTTTAAGGTATATTTTATACAAATACAAACCAACAAAATCTAAGATAATATATTGAAATTTTCATGGAAAGACAAACATTTAATAATCTTTTCTAATATTCATTTGGATCAAAATGTCATCAACATCAACTAAAATGAGAAAATGTTAACAATTAATCATTTTAGACTCAAATATCTTACAAGGGACATCATATATGCATTTAAAGAGGGAATCATCTCTCTTAAGAGAATAAGTATGGGTAATAAAAATTCTAGGTCTATAATACACAAAGTTCTTATGGATTTTATTAGTAACCATATTATCATGTTCAAAAAATAAAGCATTATTTCATATGAATCAAAATGTGAAATGTACATCACATGAAATGAAAAAATCATAGAATGAAATGTGTATTACATAGGTGACATTATTTATATTCTAAGGACTTGATATTTCTTCCTCTGCATTAGTTTCCAAAGGAGTTCTCCCTTCTTCATCTTTTTATAGGGGTCATATATAAATGGAAGAAATATTCTTAGAATTTCCAATGACTTTACTCAAGAGATAACCACAAATATTAACCCCATTGTTTCCCTTTGTTCATATAAATTATAGCCATTGAAAGAGTCAAACCTTGCAATTTATGTATTGTTAATGCCCATGCCAACTATAATGGTAATTGGTATGTGTGTCCCCTTTGTATTGGTGTAATTAGAATGATACATGGAGTTATATCTTCAAATGGTATTCCAAAGTAATTATCAAATTCAACCATTACATATGTTGGTGGTTTTAGTGGACCACTACCAAGTGTGTATATTATGCTTTGAATATATCCTAGAGCTCCATTTACAAGACCTACTTCTATCCAAAGATTGGATGTTAACATAACCCTTGCATCATTAGAAATTAATAATTCAACATCAAGTTCATCATTTGGACCTCTTGTCAGTGTGTTGGCGGTACTTGTTGTAGTTGCAATGCTACGTGCAACAGGTCTTTTCAACGAATGCAATTTTTGTTGTTGTGGTTATTCACGTTACTCTTTGTTGTGACCAGGTGAATACTATTATCAAATTCTTCATTTCTAGCTTTGTCTAATGCAGAATTTTTTCTACTCATTAATAACATCCAATCATCCAGTGTTGGATTCACATCTCTGAGATTTGTGAGAAGTTTCCGAAAATGTTTTTGGTATTTGTTTTCTCCTTCTTGTCTAAATACCTTATCCAGTGTAAAAATTTTTGTGAATTATTTTCATATGATTTTACACGTATATTACTATCATACGGTGTTTTATTGGTAACATGAGGAATATTTCTGAAATCTCCTACCAAAATCATAAAAACACCACCAATAGTGATGTCTACTTTTTTTAGGGAATGTTTGACCAATTCGGGAGTTTTTGTTTTCTAGAAAAATTTCTCCAATGAATCTCATTTCATGGTTCAATATATTTTATTTTGTAGATATCTTGTTGGAATGTTATAAGTCTTGATACTTGTATTTATACAAAATATGTAATAGGGATTTAAAGTTGCGAATGGATCCTTGAGACATCATTATTAAATGTTGTAACTCTTGTTGGTGTAAGTAATAGAAGAAGAGAACGTTCTAGGAATGATACATTTAAAAGTTCTTGATGAATGACACCAATCACATAGGATTTTATAGTTCATGTTGTTTTTGAACTATCATGAACAATGTCATGTTAATTTTATGTTGATTATAATGTGTCAGTATTATATCAAGTGCTTGTTTTTGTTTAGCACCCAAGGTCTCATAATTGAAATTTGGGGCTAATTCATCGTCTATAACCAACCCATTATCTTTCATGTTGCTTATGAATTTTATTACTTTACTTGTGTATTCTTCACCTTGATATTCATCATTCCATGGTTCTTGTCTGTTAACATCTCTTCTTCCCAACATATCTATTTTAGTCACTTACAAAATTTTACCACGATGAAGCCTAGATATAGTTTCACATTTATGTTCTGTTGTATTTTGTTGAATATGTTGATTAAATTCATCTTCGAATCACTTTATTATTATTAATGTATTCTATAATAGTCCTCCTCTCGACATGCCATGGATTATAATTGAACGAATCCCAGTTTGAATTTATTGAATCAGAATTAAGTTTGATATCTCTCTCTATATCATGAAACAACTTGTAAAGCAATAATTATGACCAACAAAAATAAACCCATTTATGTGATTCACATGAAGGGATGGAGGAAAACCTTGGGAATACTCTCACAATACTGCCAAAATCCTAACCTCCCATTTGTTATCTCATTTTCTCCTTGGATTATATGTCCAAGATCTAGTTGCATCAATAAGTGATACACTTTCCATGGAAAATGGCCTATTCTTGTACCCATCAATGAAAGTTTTTACATGTTCTTCATGGTCATCTTCATTAGATGTAGTTATTGGTTTGAACACCTCACATGAAACATTAAAATTGAAAAATACTCTATTGCTCTCGACTAATGGAAGGTCAAACAACATTTGACATGTTTCTTATGCCCTAATGTATCTTTCAACAATTATTTAAGTCAAAGTATCCTATATACTATTACTTTGCCATTTCATCTGGGTTTTCAATGATTGCAATCTACATCAACATTTGATGATATGCTTAAGAACTCTTCTCTATTTTCTACATACTTTGCAATGTACTTGATTACAACATGCTTGGAAAGAACAAGTTTCCAATCTATGTTTTCTCTTGATAATTGTAATATTTACTCTATCATCATTTCTCACAAGTTCAAACTTTTTATCTCCGTCTTTGAGTCTTGATATAACTTTGATCCCTCAAGATTCAATGGCCATGGTGCATTATACCGTAAAGATAATAATCCATTATTAGTTCTTCCACACACATATATATTTTAATTTCAATTTAATTATTCAAAATTTTGAACATCTTACCTACAAACCATTCTTCCTCTTTTCTTACATAGGCAGGCACCCTCTTTACACATTGTATGTCATTCTACACAGTTGAGAATCTCTTCATAGTCACGTTCCATATCCACTTGTCTCATATTTCAAAGACACAGATGTTGTGTAAAATTTTGGTAGACCTGTAATTCATAGCACATAAGAATATATCATATATTTTGAGAACGTAAGAATTTTATATAAAACATAGATTTGATGAGAATTGATAAATTACCTGTATGTTTCGTTGGTGTGGGTTCTCCCGAGGATTCCATGCATGGAAAAAGAATTGAAGTATTTTTTAGCATTTTTACCTTGAAAATCATCAGTCCAATACGGAGTTGTCCATATTTTGTGCCCCTTATAACCATATGAATCCATGCATATATGGAAAACCTCTATGTCACCATTCATATCTAGACCAATAATATTTAACTTTCATTCATTTTTGCAATCTCTCATTTTGGAAAAGTGTATGTCGCAGGTGCATGTATTGTTCCACTATATGAGGATATTCAATGATATTCTATCTTCACCAATTTTGCACTTATGGTGGATTATTCGGAGGTGTTACAAACATTAATGCATGTAGATTAAGCCAATACATATCAATGCACTCAATGTGAAAAAAATGGTAGGTGATCCAATTTGATGCAACATGTCAGTCAATTCACCATGAAATTTTTCCCAATAGGACCTTGTACCCCTTAAGGATGTTCCAAACCACATCAAACGATCAACTAGATGTGAATGGGGCACATTTTCCATATGCTCACATAACTCATTGATGGTGATTGACATATCTTGGAGGCTTTTCTTGACAAAAACGTAGATGAATTTTGTGCACGATGTCTCATGATCATGTTCATCATGTAATACCTAAATCAAGGATTTCAACCAAACTGGTGATCCCTATATTGAAATAAATGTTTTACAAATTCATGGAGACGTACTCGTTTTAACTATGGTTCTAGCCAATCACATTTTCCATCGGGAAACAAAGTAGGGAATGCCATATCAAGTAATCCTAGTGTCACATACTCATTGATAGGAGATGCTCCTATCCTTGGCCAATCAATCAGTGCTCCGGGGTCCACATGAGGGTTATTTACCCATGCATGGATTAATTCCATCTCCCTTGGGGCATTAGGTGGTTTAGAGGCCATTGATGTTGTGTGACTAATGATATTTCCTTCATCTATCTCCATGGTCGGACCTACAAATACAATTTCATTTGCTTAGAATATAAATTCATATGGAAAAAATTCAATTGGTTTAATACATTTTCATCAGAATGAGGTGGAATTTCATTTAGTGCATTGTAAACTTTCTTTCTATTAACTATAATGTTGTTATTTGTTCCACGTTGATCTCTTCATCGAACAATAATCATCGACAAATATTTCAATCTATATGGAAAAATATTAGCAATTTCTTTTACTTCTTGAGGAAAACTTATTATGTGTCCTTTATATTTATATTGACCTCCTAGTTGCATGTGTCACTTATAGGATTGGGTTGACACGGGCTATCAACATTTCCTCAACTTGAGTTAAGTTTGCAAGTTCCAGTGGTTGTGGCCCGGGATCCATATTGTTTGATGCTAAAAATTGGTGATGACCTTTCTCTTGTTGACATCTAGTACACACAGGTCCTTTAGGTGTTCGAGAAAATTTTATTCCAAGGTAGCATTCTTGAAAAATATAACACATGATTGGTGAAGCAAGGTTATCAAGAAAGTTTTGGAAAATCATTTGGATGGTATTTAAATCTATCACAAGCATTCAATTGGGATCAAATATATTTTGTTCTCTCTCAATAGGAGATTCTTACATTTTCTTCTTCTTCTAGGTTTAATTGTTGAATCCTCTTGTAAATCATTATTTTGCATTCTTCTTATTCTTGTTGTTTTTATTGGTTGTAATTTCGTCTCCTCTTTCACACCATTATTCTCTGCATTATTTCTAACATTGACATCCATTATATCTTAGGCCATGTTTTCTAGTGTTTTGAGCACGTGATCCATTGATGTTGAATTTCCTTCTATTGGGATCACAATAGATTGAGAGGGGGTGAATAATTACTAAAAATATTTCAATTAATTTACCATTTATCATTCATCATCATTTATATAACCATTTAATCAACCATGAACCATATGTGTGTTTACTTAAGCATAGAACAACCATACACATGAGCAAGAACAAGAAAGTACACATGAACAAAAAATTAAGTGGGAAACCCTCAAGGGGAAGAAAAACCACTGAAAAATAAAATTTATTTAGCCATGCTTCAAATTTAGTGAGGTACCAACCCCACAAGGAACACCAACCCCTAGTTTAGTAGAGCACCAACCCTACAAGGAGCACCAACCCCTAATTTAGTGAAGCACCCACTCCATAAGGAGGCTACAACCCCTAGGATGACTAAGAACCAAATCAGCCACCTGAAGATGTTTGATTTCTGATTTTTCTCTTGCACAACTGATGTAGATCTCTAATTAAGCTTACACACTTTTCTCAAACCCTCATTCCTCTATCTTGCTCTTTCTTCTTCCTTCTCAAATTTTCTCTTCTTTAAACACTTGCATAAATTCTCTATAATCTTCCTCAACCTTAAAAGCACTATATCATCCTTCAATAAGTTCCTTCAAACCATAAAAAAATTTCCTTTGGGTCGCACTTTTCCCTCCAAGAGCACTAGTTCAAAAATGAACTCAAACATCACTTTTATAGGCTTCTCTTACTCATAAAATAATCATAGGTCAGTCCTATACCTATTTCAAAACAAAATAAAATTTATAAAATTCAAATAAAATCATTACGGTGGTCCCATATGGCCCATATGGGTTGACCATACCAAAAATAAGTCATTAAGTGCCAACAAGCCTCAAAACCCTACCATTGGAATGAGAAAAATCCACTCACATAAAAACCATACTTGGTCAAGATTCCATATTCACCAAACATGATTAATATATCATTTAAAAATAAACCATGGTCTCAATTTAATTGAACCAATCAGATTATTTCACTTAATGCACCCATTGGCTCATCACCTTCACAAAACAATTGTTTCCAACAACCTAATTTTACATTTGGGTGTCAAAAAATGCAATAACACCTAAAATATGACATGTGACCACTCAATGCAAATCCCAAAACCTAAAGAAAAATTCTATGCATATTAGATCTCATGAAACAATCATATGTTCAAACCACAACAAATTTACCCTTTACCAAAACATGCTGCCTAAAAACTAGTTTTGTAAACTCGGATTATAAACACCCTTTTTGTCACTTTTAAGACTTCCAAATGTATTCAATAGGAAAAAATTAATCTCTCTTCATTCTCTAGGTAATATAAAGAATTAAATAATTCATATCATGCATTAAAAAAACCAACCTTTTAGCAAAAACAAAGTTGTCCCGAAATCCAACACACAAACTTATTCACAAATTGACTTTGAATGACCAACCAAAACACCTCATCATGAGACATGCAATAATTCATTATAAATCCATTTGAATTAAATTTTTAAAAGATATTGTAACTCGTTCCAACTCTAAATGGAATGACTTCAACCAAGAAAATCACTTGTAAACTACTTTTATCCCTACTTGGACTCAAGAACGACAATGAGCTCATCATGCTTTGCATCACACTAAAACAAACTTACACACTCAACCAAAGCATGTAACATCCTTAGACATGATGTATAAGCACTCATCAACATGTACCAAGCTTGAAAAACTCAGAAACATCATCTTACCTCATGTATCCATTTACACCTTGCTAGAACAAGCATCCTTCAAACTTGACCCTCAAATATTAGCTCATAACGTTTGCATCTCATGTCCAAAATAACCCCACATGTTATTTTGACAACTTACATTTTCATTCTGAATCTAAAATTCAAGTTCATAGGTTATGCGCACTTTGGAAATTTACTTAGCACATTTTTCTTGATTGTAATTCTTACGTGTGCGCTCATGCCCCTCCTTTTCCATTTCTCATATCTCATTTCATTTTCCTTCTTGTGCCTTCCATTTGCACACCCACTTTCATTCCCATTATGTCATGGACTCCTTGCACACACATCTTGATTTACCTTCCAGTTTGGCTAAGTCCCCGACATGTTCTTCTCGCATGCATGCCCTACCTCTTGAGCTTTGCGCATTCCCTCATGCTCACTCACTTCCTTATCTGTATTCTTCCATTGCGTATTATGCCTTTGAACTTGTGTGTTTCCTTCCTTCATGGATTTTTCTGTGCACCCCCTTCCCTTCTATTATTGTGTGCTTCCATTTTGATGCCCGTGCCTCACTTGCATATCTATCTCATACAATTATGCATACATTTCTTCACAGTGCACATTACCTATGCATGAAAGGAACGATAACTAGATCGTACCAAGCCAAGAACACAGATGCTAATCAAACACCATGATCAATAAGATGAAAGAAATTCACTAGAATAGCTTTACATAAAACCTTTGCAAACAAATGAGCAGCAATATCATATATTATTATGGAACTCAATGCAATACATTGAGAATGGGTCTTGCTTAAATAGGCAAGGAATAACAATCTAAGAACCAGTCAAGGTCGTAGATCAAGCCATAAATCAAGGAAATAACTAGTCATCAAAGAACTAGTCAAGACCATAGATTTAGGAGAGAACTAGACATCAATGATCTAGTCAATACCATAGATCAAGGAAAGAACTAGTCAATACCATAGATCAAGGAAAGAACTATACCTAACAACTAGATAATATCTCCTAATATCTAAATAAGATAAAAGAAATATCCACACACATAAGTGGGTGAGGATAAATACAATAAAGGTAAATAAAGTACCTAGGTGAACATGAGCTAAGGTAAATACATACTCTAACAACACATGCTTGTCATTTGCTTTCCTATTTCATGCCTCTTACTTTCACGCGTGCCTTGCGCATTCTTCCGCACTAATCACTCTGCCACTTGATAACTGTTAAACTTTAGTGTGATACACGTAACCTATTTGAGTGTGCTAATTGGGTGTCAAATCCTTACAATGAAACAACGCATGACATGTGGCGAAAAACAAAAATCATATGAATAACTAGCCAAATATTTCAGGTTAATCAAGGTGCCCCATGTGTATTTGTGTGTTTAGTTTACACTGACCTTTTGATCACCATAACTTATGCTATAAGGCTCGACACATGTGTGCATAGGCTTGTTGGAAAGCTGCCGCGTGGGCTACACGTTGGAATTTTCAAAAATATTTTTGGAGGGATTTGGTAGGAAGAAAACAAGGAAACATATTTCTAATCATTAATACACACATCTAATCAACTCAACCACCATATTTTCTTCAGATTTGGCCTTCTTCTTCTTACGCACGTAAAAAAACATGGGGAGGTGAATCTAACAACATTACAGGAGGATTTACAGGCATTCATTGCTTGATGTTGGTGGTTGGAAGTTTGAATCTGAGTTTCCCTCTTCTTTCTCCTCCTCTTCTCTCCTTATTCTTCTATAAATTATAGAGCTCTGCTCATTGAAATGACCCCTTTGTTGTAATGACACCATGCCAAAATGGTGGCCAAATTCCCATGAGTTTTAGACCTTAAACTTGGTCTCTGTAATGTATTATCACCTCCTGCCATGAATGTAATTGACTGTGCATCCTTCAAGTAATAAAAATCATGTTTTTGGCACTTATGTCTACCCTTTTCTCATTTCTGTTGTGTCTTTCCTCCCCATTTGTGAATTTGTTATGTTGCACATATTTTCCACTTGCAGTTCCTTTTTCATGTGTCATCAATGCACGAGAAATACATGTCTATATGGTTCTTGTCTACGGTGCACCTGTCCCCTCTCTCCCGTGATTTCTCTCTTTCCTTCCCCTCGTAGACAATGGTCGACCCCTTTTTATGGTGCTATCACACCCTTTTTAGCTTAGGATTTTAATTTCTTCATTTCATTCTATCCTTGGTCCCTTGGCATGTTTAGTTTAGGATTTTCTTTCTACATTAGGAATAGTTGTAGTAGTAGAAATAGGTAAAGGAACCATCCATTCTCCGGTGGTCTTTCTTGGTTTGTAAGGTCTCACAACTTGGAGACAATCCCATTATTGCTTGAACAACCCAATTCAACCCGATCTAGGACATAGGTACAATTTTTAGCTCCAATAGCTTTTAGCACTCCCGGTGGGACTAGTTTAAAGAGCTATACATCTTCATCTCAATAGGTTTGATGTGTTCTTGTTGAGATCCAACCTTTGGAGGCATCTTTCAACACATCTAGCAACTCCACTGTTTCAACCACCCATTGTCTCAATCGCAGATCAATCCCCTCCTTTTCATTCATTTTTTCTTTTCCATTGTTCCATTTTCCTCCCTTTTGAAGTTATGTAATCATGAATTCATTCCCTTCCTGGAACTCTTATTTACAAGATGTAGAACTGATCCTCTCTATCCCACGTACTTTCAAAATCCTCCTCCATATCAGTTTTATGAGCCCCATCATGAAGAATATACATATAACCCACCTCCTACTAACTCATATGGTTATTTTTCTAACCAATATGTTTTTGAAAAACATGGTTATGTAGATGATAACGAAACCTCATGACGAGAAGATGATTTTTAGAGAGGTACGTTCAAGAAATGGAGATGAACATGATGCAACTCAAAGTTACATGCTCAATAAAGGCAACTAGAGTTGGCTTCAAGGTCCCTTGTCCATGGGTTGGCCCTATGTTAGGTTGGTTTAACACCCAACAGAAGCTGCACTTTATTGTTGAGAGATGCTGCCCTAGATTTTCAAATGGGTCAAGAAATGGAGGCTCATAAATCTAGTGTTAGGAAACCCTATCAATGGGGTAACCTGTAATACCATCCTATAGCCCTCCCATTCCTCCTCCCCAACTTACACCATCTCATCTCATTGTCCATATTCCTAACGTTGTGCGTGCTCCCCCATTAAGGTTTCCATTCCTTCACCCTCTCCCCTTCCATCTCACCTTTCTTTCTCTCGCCATCATCCCTCCCGTGTGTGCATGCCCATTCCTTCCATACAATGGCATTCCATTCCCTTCGCACCCATCCTCCCATATTATTTTGAGTCACTTCTATCTAACTTTGTTGCAAAATGAAAACCCCTTACCTATGTATCATCCCCAACCAATATCATCATGTTCGATGATTGCAGAACTATTGAAGAATGATATGAATCGATTAAGAAGATGAGGTCACAAAAAGTGAGCAAAAAGAGAGCACCAAATTTAGAATAAAGTAAGTTAGAATCGGAGGGCACAATTTTGAAGGAGACAAAATTGTTTGTAGAGGAAGAACCATGCATGACCTAGCTTGCAAGAATTCACCTTCGGGAGGAGAGTCTGTAAGATAATCCCATATGTGGTGTTGAATTTTTAGGAAAT
The DNA here is from genome assembly GCA_018340775.1 of Taxus wallichiana var. yunnanensis. Taxonomy (NCBI): domain Eukaryota; kingdom Viridiplantae; phylum Streptophyta; class Pinopsida; order Cupressales; family Taxaceae; genus Taxus; species Taxus wallichiana. Next base: position 35,584,952 of record CM031242.1, read on the forward strand.
GGGAAAAATACTAGTATCGGACCATGCCCAATTTGATATCCGGCTATTCTAGAGACAAGATCAAAGTTTTTGCTAGTCAAGCTCATTTTAAAGTATGAGGTTGAACTTTTGTGTGCCAAAGGTCAACAACAATGCCTCCCGTATCCGAATATAGAACAACTTAAGGTGGTATTTGTTTTTTTGTTGATACTTTGAAGAGGGTGAAAATCCATATTCAAACAAGTTTTTCACTCTTAATGAAGACCATGTTAAACACCAAATCAGTTACGTGGTCTCATTTTGTGAAGAAAGGAAATTACTTCTCCCTTCTTATCACGGGTGTTATTTAAATGTTCTTTGCCTCTAGTTAGTATAGGGTAGAGTAGGTTTGCTTTCGTAAAAAAAAAGCTCTTGCACACACTCTGCATGTTTATTTTTGGAACATGTATGATTTTCATCCTTTGTACATAGTTGTTATTTGGCATGCTCCTGCTGGCGTTGTTTCCTTTCTTGTTGAGAATTTTATGCGCGCCCTTTTATTACTTCTTGGGATCGCAGTTTAGTTTTTAGAAAGAGGTAGTTCTAACAGTTCATGCATATTTTTCCACTCTCATAAATTTAAGTCAAAACATCTTCACATGAGAGTAGCATAGTCTCATAAGAGTTTAGGTAGTTCTTTAAGTGACTTCGGGGCATTCTTCAAGTTGCGGTTTCTAGGTAGAATCCATGCCTAATGGATGCTTCTAAGGATATTGGTCTATTCACCTAGTAGGTAGATGGCCCATAAAGTCACCAAATTGTTGTCCAAAATAACCCCTAGGTTATTTTGACAACTTATATTTCATTATAACTTTGAAATTCAAGTTCATAGGTTGCGCGCACTCTGGCAGTTTACGTAGCACATTTGTCTTGGTTATAGTTCTTCTACGCATGCTAGTGCCTTTCATTTTCCATTTCTCCTATCTCATTCCATTTTCCCTTTATGCACCTTCCCTTTGCGAACTCAATTTCATTCCCGGTCTGTCGCACACTTCTTTTACACATCCTAACTTACTTTCTAGTTTGGCTAAGTCCTTGACATGTTATTTTACACACATGTCCTTCCTCTTGAGCTCCATACATTCCCTTGCACTCACTCACTTTCTTTTCCACATTATTCCACCGTGCATTATGCCTTTTCTCTTGCGCATTGTGCATTTCCTTCCTTCTAGCTTGGTCTCATGCGTGCCCCTTCCCTTCTATCACCATGTGCTTTCATTTGGATGCACATGTGCCTTGCACTCGCATATTTTTCTCATATAGTTATGCATCCATTTATTCTATGAGCATTACCTATGCACACTTTTCCTTCACTTTCCTCTTTCATGCCTCTTATTTTCATGTGTGACTTGCACATTATTATATGCCATCACATGCCATATGGCAACTTGTTAGACTTGAGTGTGATATACAAAACCAATCAAAGTGCACTAACCGGCACTTGAATCAGACTACGAACCACTATGTAACACGTGGTAGAAATGAAAAAACATATGAATAATTGGCTAAATATTTCAATCAATCAAGTCGTGCCACGTTTCATCATGTTTTCAGTTTGCACTACGAGACCTTAAGATCACCATAACATTTTCTACAGGGGCTCTAACACACTCACGCCTGGGCTTGTTGGAAAGTTGCTGATGTGGGCTACACGTTGGAATTTTCAAAATCAGATTTTGGTGGGATTTGGTAGGTAGAAAACAGGGAAATGTCTTTCTGATCATCAATGCACACATCTAATCGACTCAACCACCAAATTTTCTTCAGATTTGACCTTCTTCCTTCTTCTACATGCCAAACAGATATGGGGAGTGCATCTGACAACATTACAAGTGGATTTGTAGGCATTCATTACTTGATGTTGGTGGTTGGAAGTTTGAATTTGAGTTTCCCTCTTTTATCCTCCTCTTCTCTCCTTCTTCTATAAATTTTTAAGCTCTTCTCATCTCTCTTTGTTGTAATGGCATCATGCAAAAATGGTGGCCGACTTCTCACAGTTTCGAACTTGAGCTTGGTATTTGCAATGTATTCTTACCTTTTGCCATGAATGTAATTGATTGTACATCCTTCAAGTAATTAAAATATTTTTTTGGCACTTATGTTTGCCCTTGTCTCATTTTTGTTGTGTCTTGCCTCCCATTCGTGTTTTTGGCATGCTATGCATATTTCCTACTTGTACGTTCCATTTTCACATGTTTTAATGAGTGGGAAATCTGGTTCTATGTGGTTCTTGTCTTTGGCATGATGTCTTCCCTCTCTCACATGTTTTATCTCTTTTTCATCCCCTCATGGAGAGCAATCGACCCCTTTTCTAGTGTTGTCACCACCCCTTTTAGTTTAGTATTTCCCTTTACGCACTTCCTTCTATCACGGGTCCCTTAGAATGTTTAGTTTAGGATTTTATTTCTACTTTAGGTGTAGTTATAGCTATAGAAATAGGTAGAGGGACCGGCCTTTCTCTGGAGGTCTATCTCGGTTCACAAGGTCCCAGGCGGGAGACAGTCCCATTGTTGCCTCAATGACCTAATTCAACCCAATTTGGGATGGGTGCAAGTTTGAGCTCCAACACATACCATGTATGAATATCAAATTTTGATATACCAATAGAAAGGTGTCTGAACTAGATTGACAACATAACTTGAATGGAGTCCTAACTCCCACTTTGTAGCTCTGAAATGTCAATTTCACTAAAGGATGCTCCAAACTGCCCCAAAAACTAGTCCTCATAGATATGAAACACTTTGAAAATTTTAACCTCAAAATAATATGAAACTATCATGGAAATCTATAAAACTTTAGGGATAACATAAATTCCAATTTAGTCATTCCTTCTTTGGAAAACCTTTCCTTAAACCGGAACTCTTCAAACCACTTTACCTTCTTAACGATCGTTTATAGAAATGTGATAGTAAAAACACCTCATTATTTTTGTGAAACCTTCATAGTTGACCTTAGAAGATATGCCAAAGAGCTCAGGTCCTCATGAAAATCACACAATTCATAATGAGCATTAGAAGGTCTATATTTGCTTCAAAAACATACTGTCACTTACCCAGCTTTTATAAAACTTGCATATCTTTAAATTCCTTTAGAAATTTGACCTGAAACTTTTCACGAATCAACATGACAAAATCCTCTAACTTTCTATACTCACCATCTAGCGTAAATAACTCTAAAAATCTCTAGCCAATCTCATTTACTTGTGCTAAACCGTATACTTCCCAAGGAACCTAAAACACCATCAAACCTCTCGAGTTATGACCTAAAATTCATCACACACTTCAGTGCACAGTACCTATATACTTCTACTATGCTCCATCAAGACTGATTAGGTCCACATTTTATGTCTCCATCTCATTCTGCATACTCTCGAGTTAAAAACAAGCTTAGAATGACTGAATCAACCATGAAACCACATGACATGACCATAATGACATCATTCATACTCTTAAAAACCTATAAAAACCTTATGGACTATGAATGATCTCATAAAATCATCCAACCAACTCAAGAAATCTCAAACCATGATGTAGCTCACTAGACCATGCACCAGGACACTATAGATCTTCACCAAACTTGACTCAACCACTCAATCTTCATCCTTGACATCTGAACAACACCATATGGAGACTCATACAATTCCATGAAACCCTTTCCCATCAATAGATTTGACATCAATGATAACACTAACACACAATGGCCAACAATATTCCCCTTTGTCATTGATGGCAACCAACATGACCACAATACCATGTTTTTGATGCATATCTCCCCATTTTCTATCTATGATAAAGGCTATAATGATTACTAGACATGGAAAAATGAAAACACACAACTAGAAACAATGACAACAATGCAAAATATTTACTTACTTGACCAACAACTCCCCTTGGGACTGAATCTTATTCTCTTTAACTCCTTCAAACATAGAACATGAAAAGATCCTATAGACCTATACAAAGCTCCCTTGAAATGATACTTATAATATTTGGGATTCATTCACACTTTACATCACATTCTAGGTTTCAGGCTAGATCAAACATAATTTACCTCCAATACTAGCATATTCACTTTTAGGTCCATTGTAAATGAACCTCTTCTTTAGTGCAAAGGTGAATTTTTTTCAATGCTATAAGATTAGCTTAATCACACAAAATACTCTCCAAGACCTCCCCTAGAACCATACTACCTTAATCTCACTGAAAAGATCAAAAACCGAGCTCATACCTTCCTTCTATGTCACAAAGATGAGTCATCCATAATGATACTTGTCCTAAAACAAGCTGCTCAGTAATTATTGCTTTGAATTCATAACATCCTTCCTAGTGGATTCAAAAAACAAACTCCCCTATTCCATGATGTCTCTATATACTTATAATTTGAGTAATCATATTGCAAAACCTTACATACAATAGAGAGTCATATATCTATGTTTGAGTCATCATTACAACCTGTAACACATCATTTCTTTCATTTCACAACTTAATTCAATTTCTAAGCATATTACCTTAGCTATACTCTATTTCTGACATCATTCAATAATAAAAATATACTTACATGAACTTGAGAATCTCCTAACATTTTAAGAGGGGTTAAATAAATCACAGTCTTCCTTCTAAACTTTTAACTTGGTCACATGGAGCTTGAGACCTCTATATCGACTTGGTACTTGTAGATTTACCTATCACACTCAGAATTATGAGAAACAAGATATTCACTTATTCTAACTATACTTTGACTTCCAATAAATCCTCAACTTTAGAAACTATTACTAATTTCTTTATCCCCGATAAACCAATTACGAGACACAACTCTTTCTTAACAAAGGACAACTTTGATGAGGGGAATGATATTAGGGCACCACCACCATTTCTCTCGCCATTATTTTATAGTCAAGTTTCTTCTTGTCACATGTAGCTTGAATTTTACACTTTTTCACGATCCTATGTAGACTATTACACACCTTTGTAGACCATTACGAGAATCTATTACCTCATGACTTGTGTAGACTCGGTTCATTCCTTTCTTGACACTAGATTCTTGATCATCATGCATTTATTGCTATCTTGATACAATCTCACCGAGTATCTCATCAAATAGGTCTGCATAAAATCTCAAGATTAACTAGATTTAATTGAGGTCTAAACCTTACTCCAAGTATTATAGCACACTAGCCAGGTATTCAAAGACCCATTTCAACCCTAAGAAACCACCATCATACATGTAGACCATCATTTTGATGACTTTAGACATAGTCAACTCGCATAGTCTTCACAATTTTTCTTGTCATGATCTCATCTTAAGATATTAAAGCATATGAAAGATGCTTATTCCAACTCCTTGACATAAACCTTTGATGAACCATTGACTCAGGTCACCTAACATACTATTACAAATCTCCTTGAGGTAAAGCAAAAATTCTCAAGAACATAGAAAAAGACTCATGGTGTATGTTACACAAACTTACCAACTTGATGCATACAATGAACTCAAACCTTACTCGTTGACTTTTTTTCACAATCCTAGGAGGTATCAAGTTTTATTCATGTCATACATTGACATTTATCCCTTTTACAAGGCCTTGGCACTCATTCTCAACTCAAGATAGGAACTTTGGATATAAAATTTTTCTCGAGATAGTTGTATGTTATTTGCACATTTTGGATTAACATTGAAGACCTTGAAATGTTCCTTTACAGTCCTCATGACTTTATTGTCATCTCATGACTTGTAACATCTCAATCTTACTTCATTTTTCCATATGGATGTACTATCTTAACACCTTTGGGAAAATATTTCCTCAAATTCTTTGTCACCTCATATTTTTCCTTTGATATCTTTGAAGAATTTTTTTAAATAACCTCACATACTCTTTGACATCGAAGACAAACTTGATTGAAATTATCATTACATAGTGTCTTATAACTTGTGCATAGACCACTCGAGACTTGTTATACCTTTAGACCAAGATTTCCACAACCTTCATGAGATATGAGTACACTTGATATGACTTCAAACCACCATCTACATGGATGCAATTACGAGAAATGCATTACTTGAGCTTCTACAAACCTCATCAAGTCATATTTTTCCTGAGTATGCATCAACTCACCTTGAAATCCTCTATTTCCAAATAAGAAGTTCTTAGACTTACAACACATTCAACTTGAGCTTTATAACCCTCTCATATGCATTGTACAGATAGTTTTATAGACCTTCTAGGATGTATTAAACCAATCTACTTGAAGTAAGAACATTGATGAGGCACTTAAAGCTACTTCAATACATGACACCACATACCTTACACCATTGAGACTTTGACAAACATACACGAGCATGGAATTTTAAGGAACTTATAGATTGAAATAGATCACAAAAGATGAAACTGCTTCATTTAGGTGATAACCAAAACCTTTGATGTCATTTTCAAGATTTAAGACATCTCACTTAAATAGAGAAAGACATGAGTGACTTCGAGATACATTTCACTAACCTTTTGATTCCTTTACAACCAAAATAATCTTAGTAAAGTACATACGAGGACCAACTTGAAAGAGAATCGGACCTATCATAGACCTAGACCAACCTTGAATACAAGATTTTATCAACTTTTTCATTTCATGATTATGGACTCATATAAATTCTAGAACTTGGGGCTCTTAAGATCAACAACATATTCATAAGTCTTCATATTTATGACACCATTTTTGAGGCGATATAGATCTCGAGACTAAGTTATTGATACTTTTGATAGATATGATACATCCTCTTGAATAAAAACAAATGATACAATACTTTTGACAAAAACAAACTTCCATCATCAAAATATGAACATCATGAATGGAACATGTCGATCATATCTTCAAAAACATTGCAAACAGATTAAAGACCAGATCACATTGGCTCAACACCATGAATGAGTGAACATACTTTGACACAAAACTCATACCTCGATTTTTACTTACATCCTTTTAGAATCCTTGTGATAACGATTTAATGCACAGAACAACCTTGAAACTTGATGTGATGATGAATCATTACATTACTATAAAATCTTGAACACAAAAACCTTATGACACAACACCTTGTAATAAAATGACATGCTTGAATTTTATCCTTTTGATACAAACCAGAAATTATAGAATTGTGTATTCATACTTCATACAACATCTCAAAACTTGAATGTATTTGACATTTTTCACACATATCAGCCTTGATGTCACACATGAAAAACCTAGAAACTTAACTCCCCTAGATAATTCATCCCTTTTATGAAGACACCTTTTGACACTAAACTCGGACTCATATTTTATGACCAACTTAAACTAGACACATAAAATTTCAAAGATAGAGATGAATGACATACTCATAGAGATTTAGACACCTATCACTAACATTGACTCAAAACTCATGGATGGATCAAATCCCATACCTTATTACTCTTTAAGTTTCCCAAATTCCAATATTCTTTAGCTTCTCATGCACTTAAGAATGGATTGCATTCAGAACATGTGTTCTTCTTCATATTTGAGCCTCTCAACTAAGGAAAACATACTTCCTTGATTGAAATTTTCTCCCATATTGATGCCTCTAGCTCCCTCTTCGAAAAACTTCATTATATTAGGCTAAATTTTAGACTAAGAATTTGATCTCTTGACATCTTTAGCTTGAAAAAATCCCTCTTGACCATAGGAGAAAATATTATAATGAAATTCTTCTTGATTTGACAAAATCTTGCAATATGACCAAATTTTTGATAATTGAAGTAACAACCTCTCTCTTTCTTCTTGACTCAAACATAATAGGATTCCATCCACAATCCTTGGCCCTATGTACATACTCACAAAATGAAAAAAAAACATTATCCATGAAATGATGAACAATACTTGTAGCATTAGGTTATCTAATGGAGTTAGACATTTTAAATCGGTCCTCTTAGTTATTTTCACATCTAATTCGAACTTGGACCAACATCACAATTATTCATCACATGCTTTCCTTCAAACCCTAGTTATGCTTTGTCATCTATGGATCTTTGACCTTATTAAACCCCTTGAAGAGCTTTGCATCTCTTCTCGTGTCTGTCATACATCTTCAACCTACTAGATGAACTCTCTAAATCTGATTCAAGAGTTTTGAATTTGTCTTCATACCTGAAACAAACTTCCTATTTCTCCTTTAGGGAATACTTTCAACATGTGATTCCAAAACCTTAATGACTTGACCATTCTATTTTTCCATATCCTTGATCTAATATTTTTATCCATTAATAACTGAATTAGCCATTTCATTCCTCCTTCTTAATATAACCTCAATGTATGAAGATTTACCCATTTCTTATGCTTCAAAGGATCTTCTTAAAGTTGCCAAACTTGCTTGAAAAGGACCTGACATGATACCAATTGTTTGAAGCATAATGGATTGAATGGGAGGGGGTGAATTAGTCCTAAAATATTTCAATTCATTTACCAATTATCATTCATCATCATTTATACAACCATTTAATCAACCATAAATCATATGTGTGTTTACTTAAGCATAAAAACAACCATACACAAGAGAAAGAACAAGAAAGTACACATGAAAAACAAAAATGAGTGGGAAACCATTAAGGGGAAGATAGCCCACTAAAACATAAAATTTATTTATCCATGCTTCAAATTTAGTGAGGCACCAACCCCACAAGGAGCACCAACCTCTAGTTTAGTAGAGAATGAACCATAAAATGAGCACTAACCCCTAATTTAGTGAAACACCCACTCCACAAGGAGGATACAACCCCATACGATGACTAAACACCAAATCATCCACCTGAAGATGTTTGATATCTAATTTTTTTCTACCACAACTGATGGATATATCTAATTCAACTCACACACCTTTGCTTAAGCCCCCATTCATTTATCAATCTCAATCTCATTCCTTCTCAATAAACACTTGCATACATGCTCTTTAATCTTACTCAACATGAAACAAACTCTATAAAACTTCAATACAAGCCTTCAAACCTATAAATTTTTTTCCTTTGGGTTTGCACTTCCCTATAAGAGAACTAGTAAAAAAATGAACTCAAACATACCCTTTATAGGATTCTCTTCCTCATAAACTCATCATAGATCGATCATATACCTATTTCATGACCAAATATACTTCATAAAAGTAAAATAAACTCATTAAAATGGTCACATATGACCCATATGAGTTGGCCATGCCAAAAACCACTCATCATGCTCCAATAAGCCTCAAACACCTACGCTTGGAAAGAGAAAATCCACTTATATAAAAACCATACTTGGACAAGATTCCATGGTCACCAAACATGAGTAATATATCATTTAAACATAAAATATGGTCACAATTTACTTGAAACAATTAGATTATTTCATTTAATGGGTCCACTGGCTCATTACCTTCATAAAACAATTATTTCCAACAACTTGATTTTACCTTTGGGCCTTAAGACCACCAAAGAACACCTAAAATATGTCATGTGACCACTAAAAGGAAATCCTAGAACTGTGTAGGACACTTATATGCATGTTTTAGATCATGAAACAATTATATGTTAAAACCACATCAAATTTACCCTTTATTAAAACATGTTGCCTAAAAACTAGCTTTGCAAACTCAACTTATAAAGACCCTTTATATAACTTTAAAAACCTAAAAAGTCTTCAATAGGAACAAAATTCATACCTATTCACTCTACAGGTGATAGAAAGCATTAACCCATTCATATCATGCCTCAAACAAATCAATCTTTCAATAAAAATATAACTTTCCTGAAATATAACACACAAAATTCTTCACAAATTGACTGAATGCCTAACAAAACACCTCATCATGAGACAATACATACCTAATTGGAGATATCTCTAAATTAAATTTCCAGAAAATATTGGAAATCCTTCAAACTCTAAAGGGAAGGCCTTCAACCAAGTCAATCTCTGTAAACTGCTTTTTATCCCTACTTGGACTCAAGAACTAAAAATGAGCTCATCATGATCCATCACACAAAAACACACTTTCACACTTTTAAAAAAAATTTAACATCCTCAGACATTATTTATAAGAACTAATAAACCTTCACCAAGCTTGAAAACTCAGAAAAATCATCTTACCTCATGTAGCCATTTACACCTTGCTAGAACAAGCATCCTCCAAACTTGACCCTCAAATATCAGCTCATAAATTTTACATACCATGTAAAAATATAATTTTTGATATACCAATGGAAAGGTCTTTGAACCATATTCACAACAAAACTTGAATGGAGTCCTAACTCCCCTTGTAGCTCTTGCAATGTCAATTTTACTGAAGGCTGCTCCAAACTGCCCCAAAAATCAATCCTCATAAATAGGGCACAATTTTCACTTTTTCACCTCAACCATGATATTAAACTATCATGTAAATATATAAAAATCTATGGATAACATAAATTCCAATTTAGTCATTACCTTCTTTGGAAAACTTTTCCTCAAACTAGAACTCTTCAAAAATAAACAAATTTAGGTGGGGCCCACATATCACCACATGCTCTAACATACCTTTCTGGAAATATGGAAGAGTCCTATACAACATACAATCATAAATTTTTCATAATCAATCAAAATAGGATCACTATACCTCTTCTTCTCAAGTCGCTCCTAGCTAGGGTTTAGCTAGGGTTTCAAACCACTTTACCTTCTTAACAATCGTTCATAAAAATGTGACAATAAAACCACCTCATTATTTTTTAAACCTTAATAAATGACCTTATAATATATTCCAAATATATTAGGTCCCCATTCAAAGCATACAATTCACAACGAGCATCAAAAAGTCCAAATTGCTTGAAGCTTGACCTAAAAATTATCATGTAGCATCATGAATACATCCTATAACTTTTCATACTAATCATCTAGTCCAACTATATATGAAAATATCCATCCAATCTCATTTACCTGTGCTAAACTCGCTTGTTCTCAAATGCTTGCTTCCTAAGGAACCTGAAACACCATCAAAACTCCGAGTTCTAACATGAAACTCATAAAACTTCATGTAAACTTCCAATATGCTTATGACATGCTCCATCAATACTTGATTAGGTCCAAATTTCATGTCTCCATCTTATTCTCGCATACTCCTAGGCTAGAAACAAGCTTTGAATGACTTGACTCAACCATGAAACCACTTGACTCAACATACCGACCTCATGTAGAATATTAGACACCTGTAATATACCTCATGGACCATGAATGACCTCATGACATCATCAAACCAAATCAATAAATCTCAAACCATGACTTAGCTCACTAGACCATACACCAGACACTATAGACCTTCACCAAACTTGACACAACTACTAAATATTCATGCTTGACTTCTAAACAACACCATACGAGACTCATACAATGCCATGACACCATTTCCCATCAATTGAGTTGAAATAAATGACAACACTAACATACAATGGCCAACACCTCCCCCACAATTAACTTCAACATTACCAACCAATCTATGATAATGCCTTTGAGATGCTTTGCGATGAAGTTCTTGTATGTGTAGTCTTTCTTCCTTAGGAAACTAATCTAAACGAATTTGTCTCTATAACCTTTTTCTTGATACATGTGAGTCATCTTGAGATGATTGTGCATGAATTGTTATTATCTTATTTGCATGTTGTCATCTTTATGCATCTAATTCTTTATTTCTTAATTCAACCCTTTGTTTTGTAAATCTTTGTCTATTGTTATCATTTTGATGTTTCCTTTGTTCCTCTCATTGTACATCTGTTTGTTGTTGTTTTCTTTTGTGATATTGTCTTTGATATTATCTTTGATATGCTCTTCTTTCCTCTTCGTTTTCAAAATTTAATCTTGGTCGAGCCATACCAGTAAATTGTTTTCAAAATTTTTAATAATAATTTATATAACTAAAAATACACGTACATGTAATATAAAATAATCATACAATATCAAGATTCTAACAATTAGCAAGGATTGTCAAAGAATGATATGAAATAAAGAGAACACGAGCTTAAAGAAAACACTATGCAATATTTAAAAAAATTTACATAAATAATCCAATCAAATTTATACATATTTCCATAATAAAAATTCTTTCACAAATAAGGAGTCACCATAGAGAAAACTTGGGCATCAATCAAACACTTTGTTTTGTTGCAAAAATATTGTCTCAGTATCACAAAATTCATATATTTAACTTACATCGTGGGATCCCTCATTACGTTGCTTTAGTTTTTTTTTTTTCAAAAACACACTCTTACATCCAAATATGAACGTGTTATGAATGTCCAATGGGAAATATCCCATTCACAAATCCTAGCTCCTGACATCAAAATGGCACATGCACGACAACTGGATTCCAAGCCGAGACAAATGTCCCCATATTCTTGTATAAATGTTTTGGTGATTTTAGAGAAATTATTTAAAATGAAATAAATAAAACACATGAATGAACTATATACCCATGAAAATAATATTCAAAATCACAATGATATGTGAATTGTCATATTATAGTAAAGAGAACATTACCTATAAAATTTCACACAAAATCATATTTTCGAATTCTTCCATTTAAAGTAAATTTCCAAAAATGCAAAATCAAAATACATTTAAAGAACCAAATCTTTTCAAGATTAGTGTAATGAAAAGGATCCACGTATAAGAGGCTTGTCAAGTATTTATATTGGCTCGATGATCAGAAATAATGTAAGATGGTTAATGTAACGATTAATGTTAGGAAATAAGGGATAAAATATGTGGAATAATCCCTCATAGAATCGCAACAATAGAAACTAATATGTAGAAAATATTACAAATCTCAAATAAAAGTGCATAATAAAATAACACAACACAAAGAGACAATATTTAACGTGGTTCACCCAATTTGGGCTACGTCCACCAAGAATCACTTGCTCAGATTTTATTACAAGCCACCACTCTCTCAATACAATACCCAGATCTGTTTGGAGCTATGCTCAACAAACTCTACAAAATTCACACCCAAATTCAAAGCACATATGCAATGTTTTTCATACATCTATCATATGCATAAAACCATATAAATAGAGACTTGTTGAAGCAGTTTTACAAAACGTGGTAAAAACCATCCCATAAACCTATGGGTCAAAATCCCACCCATATGAGAAAATCACGTTTCCCGATATATCGGGCACGTTTTAAGGCCCAAAATTTTTTTGGGGTTGTGCCCCGAACCGTTGCTACTGGGGCCGCCACCCCAGATCCCCCGCTCAGACCCAACCCCGCCCCGAACCCCGACGAAGATACATAAAAAGTGTACGGTACTCTTAGTGTACAGTCTTGACACTTTCACACATGAAAACAAGTTCCACATCCTAACAATTAATTACTCATATATGAAGACTACAAAATACTATCATAAACGATTAAGTATTCTAAACATCATAGACTATATAAATAATTTTCTTATATTACCATCGCATCGCATATTTGGTTAAAAAAATGTCTTAATTGTATGAGAATCATTTTTTTACAAATTTAGACTTTTGAGATAATATTACTCAACATATAATAATATTTTTAAAAAATTATTAATTATTATTATTTTTTTATCCCGACACAATTTTTTTAAAATAAGACCTTTTCATTATTTCAGATTCTATTTATTTCACCCATATGTATTAACATGTAACTATTTTCACCCATTTATTTTGTTATCACCCATATGTATTTTCTTGTAATTATTTTCACCCATTTATTTTTATTATAAAAAAATTCATTTTTATTTACATGAGCATGACATCGATTTCTCCACTCAATATAAAATTGTAAATGCCTCTCGGCATAATAAGATTACTTGACGAAGTTGTGGTTAGGGGTCTCAATTAATGATGTCTTAGATTATGTAAGCTATAGATTTTAGAGTAAAATCTTGCCTAAGAAAGACCCTAACGTAGGTTGTAAAAAATAATTAAAACTTCTTCGATTAATATTAAGAAAAGATTTAAGATTCAACACAATTTCATTCCCATTTTACCATGATATAACACAAATATTTTGGTGAAAAATCTTTAGTTTCACAATTCTGAAAATAATTTCAATCCTAGGACCTATCCTACTTATGCTTGCAACAAGAAAGGATTCAAATGAACCATAATTGGCTCTTTAGACAATGGAGCTTAACAACATTATTTAAACATATAATTTGAAAATCCTAGTCTTCCTCTAAGTTTTAATTACCTTATGGATCCCCTTGTTATTCTTAACTACTTTACATGTCCATCGATCCCTCTATTTATAGAATATAACAAGATAAATAAAGATATATTTACAAGTAAAGATATCATTTAAAGATTCTTCACTTGATTAGATAACCATCAAGTCAATCCATCATATTTCTAAGTAATCACTCATGGGGCGATTCATTCAATCAAAATATACCATGTCATTAGTCATCATGTTGGAACAAAGAAAATCAAGGTGCTCATATTTTTGTCCAATTTTAATGATGTTGGAAAATACACAAAGATCTCAAAAACCAAACAAGTGGAAGAGTGTACAACATCCATCAATAAGAACACAACAAAAAGTGGGATTCGTAAAGGCACAATTTTTTTCCACATTTGAAGGTGGAAAAACTTCAACGAGCGTGAATTTACTTTTGTGCATGGTCCTAATGCACAAAATTTTGAAGAAAAAGTACACATGCTACGAAACATGAATTTTTCATGCCTTGTATCTTTTATTCTTAATAACACAATGCACAATATTTCACAAGGTTACGTAGAGATATAAAAGATGAGAAAAAACATTTATTATCCTACCTATAATTCTTTTTGGTTGATGCAAGATTGCAAGTGAAACCAGATGCTCCTACACCATACACCTTAGGTAAGATAAACATGAGCCCTTGCTCATGTGGGCTTCATAACGCCTTGAATGGATCAACCAAGTTTAGTAACCTTAGTTACATTAAGCCAAGCTACATCCTTAAATCCTCTACCTTTCTACTTTACCATGTATTCTTTGTATTTATTTCTATTCATTGCATTTGTTACATGTGTATCCAAGATTTATAAGATTTCTTCACCCAATTTGGTGTAGGAGTATCCAAGGTTTTAGAAAATTCTAAACAATTTTGGCTAAGTATTGATGCACACAAGGTTGGGGAAGTGTTTTGGGAAAGAAGAGGAAGTGCTATAGATCTAGGTGGAGATTGTGCTAAAGAAAATGAGTACTTTACACAATAGTTATCAACAAGGAACACAATGCACTATTTACACATTAGAAGTGGGTTCAAAATAGTGTACGAAAGGCTTACAAAGTAATGTAGATCTGGAAGAATAATGCATAGTAGTGCGTGTAGGATTTTGGGAGTATATTAGTTGGTTGCGAGACACATTGATACTATGGGGAGAGCTATGCATAGTTATAGTAAGAGTGTAGAAGTTACAAAATATTGAAGGAAGGTTTGCATAATTACTAGACTACAAAGGAACACACAAATGATTTTGAGAATGGACAAAATAAACTATGATAGTGCATGAGAATGATGAATACAAAAATCAAGTGTATAACTATGCGGTAGAAGAATACAAAGATGTAGTCGAAGAGTGTGAGTGAGGAGTGTTCAATGAATGGGTTGTTGGTGAAAATGATGGAATCTCGGAATTGTTTGTTTCAAGTGGATGAAAAAAACTAACAGCTAGAAAATTCCAATGAATAGGTAGACATGACACTACAAGACTACTAGGCGGAACTAAAATGGCTAAGATAATTAATAAAATAAAGTTCAAAATTGAATATGAGTGGGAAGAAGCAACCAACACAGAGAGAAGTGGGAAGGCATAACCATATGAGAAGGAAAATTTTATTAGAGGAGCATGATAGAAGCACCGATAAGAGAGAGAACAAGAGGGATGAAGAGGATCTAGGATGAAAGAAAGATAAAGATAACCTCGGTTGAGGTTATTATTATCATTAAATTACAAAACCCTCTGATTTGTCATGTGTGTGTGCATGAGCTACCGGTGTAATTGGGTAACATTGGACCATCTCTCAAGTTGTGGAACTTGTAGACTTGAGATAGACCTCCGTGAGAAGCCTGGTTCCTCTACTTAATCCTAACACTAAACCACTCCTAATTAAGTAAATACAAATATCTAATCCTAATCTATCAATTCCAAGGAACATGGAGAAGGGGAAAGCATGAAAACAAAGAAATCCTACACTACAGATGTGATAACACTAGAAAAAGGGGGTGTTGGATAGTTCAAAATGCATGAAAATGTGAGAAAATGAGTGTGGAGAGGATGGACAAAGCACCACGCACCATACAACATTCAACACACCATTTCCATAAGCACAACAACATTTAAGCATGCAATGAGAGATATGAAATGCACATAATACCTACAAATGTGGAGAGAGGCAAGAGAAAACAATAAACACATCTAGGATAGCAAGAGAATCACACAACTGAAATTTTATTACTCCATTAAAATGCATAGGCCATTACATTGAGATATAGAGGCAAGATCCTGCATTACAATGCCCAAAATTGAAGGCTTGGAGTTCCCACATTCACCCAATAGTTAAAGAAGAAAGAGTAACATCAAAAATGTCTAACCCTTTACAAGTATGAGCTATCTTTTCAATATATGGAAGAAAAGAATGAAAAAGAGAAACCCGAAATTGGCCTTCAACAACCAACAAAGGGCATTGAATGGCCTACCAAAAGCATGGAGAACCACCGCCAACTCATCCCATCATGTACTCTACCTTATGGAGGAATAAAATCAACCCCATGTGTTCATTAATTCCTTTTTTGATTGCATAGGACGTGACATTTGAACCTCAACCTTTTTCCTTTGATTTTCTCCACCTACTCTACCTAATTCCAATTTTTATTGTTTCATGGTAAAGAGGGGAAAATACGAATCCAACCATACCAATTTTATAAAAAAATGGAGCTCCCGGGATAAAGATATGTCAATGCGGGTTGTGAGGGGTCATGGAGTCCATTTTATAAACTCTCGTCCTTAGTGCTTTACAGTGGGTGCACAATCCACAATACACCGACCTTCATTTTTCCCATTTTACTTTAAATCGATAAAGTGGGTTTTTTTGGGAGCATGAGGAATTGTACCTTGAGGGCCATCGTGATTGAATTTACTACATCCCCGCACTAAACTCTTAGCTCCCTTCACTTTGTCTTGTAGATATTTTAACCATATAAGGAACTTGTTCTGTGAGGAACTAGTTCCCCACAACCCCGTGTTCTCCACGGGCTCATCTCGTCCCACACTCCACTACCACCCCGATCCTAACACCTCTGTGATCTCGGTTATCTCAATGAGATACTACTCCAATTTGTCTACCTCATTTCAAAACTCGGCTCTTATGGGCACTCGCGTCCCTCTCGCACCGCTTCTCGTTTGGGCCCTCCCACTCACTTCTTCGCATCATACACACCAAGGTTTCCTGTGCCCCGTCTTTTGCACTACAACCGTAATGGTCTTGTGGCTCACGACCCTTTACCATCCTGGTCATCAACCTCCAAATTATCTCGCAATGGTCTGTCCTCACCCTTCACCTTAAGAAATGCGGGCTGAAAAGGTTTTGGGAACTCTAGTTCTACTCGATGGAGTTCCATCTACACCCCCTAAAGCCACAATACACTACAATTTTTCCCCCAACTCATTTTCTCTAATTTTTCAATTTTTCAATAACTCCTTGGATTTTTTCTTGAGTAAGGAGTTAGGAAAAATAGAACAAAGTTCCCAAAATCCATTTTTTTCTCCATATATCCATTTTTGACCCAAATTGGCTATGTATGAGAACGTTTTGGAGCTGAAAAGAAGGTAAATACATCCAAATTAATCATAAGTCCCCCAAATCAACTAAAAATGCTCCCAAACACGAGAATTTACCTTTTTCTCTAGATTCTCCATGAAGCTCCCGATTAACTACTCAAGTCCATTTCTCCTAGGTTGTCCTTTTTTCCAGGGGTAAAAATGGATAACAATTGTTAAATGTGTTTTTGAGTATAAATTTTAGTCTAGGTTATTTCTTAGGGTAAACACCAAGATTTTGACCGACTCCAAGAGAGGGAGTTTATAAGCTCCATGAGAGAAGCCGCATGTTGATGTTGTAAAGAGCTTAAGAAATAAATAGAAATATAAAAATTATTATGCGAGTCCATTGTAT
This sequence comes from Taxus wallichiana var. yunnanensis, assembly GCA_018340775.1. Classification (NCBI taxonomy): domain Eukaryota; kingdom Viridiplantae; phylum Streptophyta; class Pinopsida; order Cupressales; family Taxaceae; genus Taxus; species Taxus wallichiana. Next base: position 35,603,164 of record CM031242.1, read on the forward strand.
GGCTATGAGGTGGGGAGTCCCTTATGCTAAGTGATATCAAATTTGGTATGCTTTCCTTTGGGAATGAAGTGAAAAATCTAGTAGAACACCGCATGTGAGGCAAGTAGTGAAGTTATTATGTTATCCACTATGAGAAATGTTGGTAGAGGATGAAAAGAAGGTCCCAGAGTGTAGCATCCATAAGAGACCTAGATCTTGCACATTGAAGAAAGATGCCACCAAAGAAAATGAATTATTTAGATGTAAAAATGTAGAGATGACGGAGAAATTTCTGAAGTAGATAAATATTTTAAATACTAGACTGGAGGACGTGGATGAAGACCATTGAAGAAGATAGGGCCTTGTGGTGAAAAAAACCGTAAGAAGGAGGTGAGTGACTCTACAAAGATTTAATAACACAAAGAAGATTATGTGAAGAAACTACTAATAGAGCATTGAAAAGAGAAAAGGCATGCACATAGGCACAACTAGGGATAACGTGAGTAGAAAAAAAAGAGAATAAAAGCATGGGTAGGAGTACCTCTAGAAAATTTACAAGAAAAAGACATCGAGAGAATCCCATTAGATGAGATAGAGGTAAAGAGAGAAGTCACACAAGGTGGAAGTGCACAATAGTATTATACCGACAAAGGAGGCTTTTAGAGGAGAGAATATGGTCATCATAGACCATAAGAGCATGGAGGATTAAAAATCACATACAAAAGGTGGAATCCCCAAAGTAGAGGGAAAGGAGTATGTAGATAAAGTACAAATGACAATGGAAGTACCATTGCGAAAAAAAAAAAAAAAAAAATTAAAATTTTTTTCCTAAGGAAACCAAAGTAGATTAGTCCATAGAAGAGATTGTGAGAATACACATGAAATGGAGTGCACCCAAAGAAGAAGAAATCCATGGAGATCTCAAGGAGTTTTTGTAGATAAGAACATATGATAATGAGAACACAAGGGTGAATTGCACATAGAAAGAGGAATTTCCCAAAGGAAATCAAGGAGGATTGGTCCAAGGAGGATACTTTTGAAGTGAGTAGTGCGATAGGCACATAGAAGAAATAAATTATGAATGAGGAAAAGTGTGAAAAAATATGAAGATGTTGTGGGAAGATGCATAAGTTTTCCTAAAAGAAACAAAGGAAGGAGGGGAGCATTGTGATGAGGATATAAAGTTTTGTGTAATGAAGAAGGTACATGAGAAGGAGGAGAGGAGAAGGAAAGTGTGCATGACAATGTGCCCTTGGAAGAGGAAGAGGATATATGTCATGTAGCCAAAAATATAGATTACGTGGTGTAGAAGAAAGAAAAACTTTGATAAACAAGGTATGAAGGAAAGTGCACGGCGATGAAGACACACCGGATAAGAGGAGAAGATGTTAAAGTAGACATGAGGAAGAGGGAGAGAGAGACCTATGAACAAGCATATCATGACTTGACACTACACATAATTATAGAATAAAGTATAAAAATTTCAAAGAAAATGAGAAAGGAAGGAGAATCCTATGAGAAGATATTTGGTGAGAGGGATAAGGATAGATGAGTAAGATACACAAAGAAAAAATTGAAGAGAGATAGATGTGTATGGGAGAAGAAAGAAAGGTTACAATAAGAGGAAACAAGAGGAGATTTATGAAATGAATGCATAAAAAAGCCCATGTAATGAAGAAGGGCATAAAAAAAAAGTGTTAAGGAGAAGAGGTGTGAGAGATAGAGAAGCACATAGGCGAGGAGTTGTGGTAGAAGGGTGACCAAATATTAGAGAGAAAGGGAGAATAAAAGGAGACATGTGTATAGGATAAACATGCATAGGAAAGAATCCTAGAGATGAAGAGGGTTAGTGAAAAAAAATCCCTAAAGGATTTTAGTGTAGGTGGATGGACATGGGTGAGTGCAAACTCGTAAAGGAAGAAAATTTGTTATGTTTGTGGAGCCTATTTTCATGTTAGAGTGTGGTACACCTTCTATGTGTTACACTCGGGTATTTTTATAGTGGTCTTGCTCGTCGGTGAGTGGGTCAGGGGGGTTTAGGGGCGAAGCCCCCGAAGCAAATTTTCATGGGTGGTTTATTAACCCATGGGTAATGGGTAACCATTATGGGCTGTTTTTGGGCCCATGTTTTTGGTACCCATTGTTTTGTAAAACCACCTCTTCGGCTACCCATAGGTTTATGGGATGGTTTTGTTTTTGCCCATTGTTTGATACCCATGGTTTTGTAAAATTGCTTAAGCAATTGTCTATTTATATGGTCTTATGCATATGATAGATAGACAAGCAAATGTATTACAGATGTGTTTTGAATTCGGGTGTGAATTTTGTAGAGTTTGTTGAGCATAGCTCCAAACGGATCTGGGTATTGTATTGAGAGAGTGGAGGCTTGTAATAAAATATGAGCAAGTGATTCTTGGTGGACGTAGCCCAAATTGGGTGAACCACGTTAAATCTTGTCTCTCTGTGTTGTGTTATTTATTCTACACTTTTATTTGAGATCTGTAATATTTTTTGCATATTAGTTTCTACTGTTGCGATTCTGTAAGGGATTATTCCACATATTTTATCTCTTATTTCCTAACAATTGGTATCGAGCTTTGGTTTGGTTTCTTTGAAGTGTTGAATCAGGGAAAGTTTTATCTTGAGTGGGAGCTATGGCAGATGATGGAAGATCTAGGGTTGATAAATTCAATGGGCAGAATTTCAGTCTTTGGAAGATGCAGATGGAAGATTACCTTTATCAGAAGGATCTTTATACTCCGTTGTCTGAGAAGGTGAACAAACCCTCGAGTATGATAGATGTGGAATGGGATTTGTTGGATCGGAAGGCACTTGGAATGATCTGGATGTGTCTTGCATCTTCGGTATTATTTAATGTTTCAAAGGAAAAGACTACAAAAGATCTAATGGATGCATTAGGGAAGTTGTATGAAAAACCCTCTTGCCTCTAACAAGATATTTTTAATGAAAAAGTTGTTTAATATGAAGATGTCTGAGAATAGTTCAGTAGCAGATCATTTAAATGATTTCAATACAGTTGTGAATATGCTAGCTTCGGTTATAATAGAATTTGATGAAGAAGTTAGGGCTTTATTAATTCTATGCTCTTTACCTGAAAGTTGGAATAGCCTGGTAATGGCGGTAAGCAACTTGGTTCCAGCTAACTCGAAGTTGAAGTTTGAGGATGTTGTAGGGGTGATTCTAAGTGAGGAAATGCGAAGAAAAAGACTCTGGGAATCTTCTACTTCAGGGAATGCTTTGATAGTGGAAACTAGAGGGAGACAAAAGAATAGAGGAAACCGTGGAAAATCGAAAGATCGAGCAAGGTCAAAATCCAAGAGCAAGATTGTATGTTGGAATTGTGGAAAGTCTGGGCATGCAAAGAAGGATTGTTGGGAGCTTTGGGACAAGAAGAAACAATAGGAAGAAAACAAGGAGGCAAATGTGGCATCGGGTAATGTATGTCAGGATGCTTTGATTCTTTCTTTGCATAATATTACTGAATCTTGGGTTTTAGATTCAGGGGCTTCTTTTCATGCTACTCCACATAGGCATTATTTTGTTGATTATGTTCAAGGGGATTTTGGGCATGTTTTTCTTGGTGATGATGAGCCTTGCAGTATAGTTGGAAAAGGTTCTGTTCAGGTTAAGATGCAGAATGGGAATACATGGCTATTGAAGGATGTCAGACATGTGCCTACATTAAGGAGAAATTTGATATCGGCGGGGCAATTGGGAAGTGATGGTTGTACTGTGATATTTACAGCTAACTCTTGGAAGGTTACCAAGGGTGCTCTTGTGGTGGCAAGAGGTAAGAAGGTTGGAACCTTGTATTTAACCACTGATAGTACTAATGATTGTAATCTTGTGGCTTCAGATGCAGATACAACATTATGGCACTATAGGCTCGGTCATATGAGCCATAAGGGCATGAACATCATAAAGAAGAATTTTCTGGATATACAAAAATAGGTTTGGATTTCTGTGAGAATTGCATATATGGGAAATAGAAGTGAGTAAGGTTTCTCAAGGTTGGACCTACGAAGAAAGAGAGTAAGTTAGAGCTGGTACATTCTGATGTGTGGGGGCCGGCTCAGGTATCATCTCTTGGGGGTTCAAGTTATTATGTTACTTTTATTGATGATGCAACAAGGAAAGTTTGGGTTTATTGTATTAGAAACAAATCTGATGTATTTGACACTTTTGTTAAATGGAAAGCCTTGGTAGAGAATGAAACAGTCTTAAGCTAAAATGTCTCAGGTCAGATAATGGAGGGGAGTATTGCAGCAATGAATTTAATGATTACTGTTCTAAGAATGGAATCCACAGGCAAAAGATGGTTCCAGGAACTCCACAGCAGAATGGGGTATCAGAAAGGATGAACAGAACAATAATGGAACGTGTTAGGAGCATGAGGTTACATGCAGGATTGCCTCTTTTTTTTGGGTAGAAGGTGAGCACACATCTGTGTACTTGATAAACAGAGGACCCTCAAGTGCCTTGGATGGAGGCATACCTGAGGAGGCATGGTATGGTAAGAAAGTTGATTATTCATTTCTTAGAGTCTTTGGATGTGAGGTGTTTGTTCATATAGACAAGGATGATAGGACCAAGCTAGAGGCTAAATCAGAAAAATGTACTTTCATTGGTTATGGTGGTGATGACTTTGGATTTAAATGTTGGAGTATTAAGGACAAGAAAATCATTCGGTCTAGGGATGTGGTCTTTAATGAGAAAGTCATGTATAAGCAACAGTTGCAGGAAAACAAGGAAGAATCCAAGAAAGAATATGCAGTGGTAGAGGATCTTCCGGATGGGAAAGTGACCCATGAATCAGTTCAGGAACCTACTCAACAGGAACCCCAAACTCCTACAGTGAGGAGGTCTTCTAGGGTAAGAAAAGAACCTTGAGAACGTTTTCTCCTTCTCTTTATTATTTATTACTCATTGATAGTGGAGAGCCAGAGAGCTTTGATGAAGCAATGTAGGTAGATGCCAGTAAGAAGTGGGAGCAAGCCATGGATGAGGAGCATAAGTCTCTCATGGAGAACCAGACTTGGGATTTGGTGAAGCTACTTTGGAAGGCAAAAGAGCATTGCGAGAACAAGTGGGTGTACTGAGTTAAAGATGAAGAAGGAGGAAAGAAAAGATATAAGGCCGGTTGGTGGTCAAGGGGTTTGCACAAAAAAAGGTATAGATTTTGATGAGATTTTTTCTCCTGTAGTAAAAATGACTTCTATTAGAACTGTTCTTGGAATAGTGGTAGTATAAGACTTGCACTTAGAACAGTTAGATGTAAAGACTGCATTTCTCCATGGTGATTTGGAGGAGGAGCTATATATGCAGCAGCCCGAAAGGATATGAAGTCAAAGGTAAAGAGGAGATGGTGTGTAAACTGAAGAAGAGCTTGTATGGCTTGAAACAAGCTCCACGTCAATGGTATAAGAAGTTTGATAGCTTCATGATGGAGCAAGGTTATATTAGATGTCATTCTGACCATTGCGTGTATCTGAAAAAAATTTGAGGATGGAAGTTATATTATCCTATGTTTGTATGTTGATGACATGTTGGTTGCATAGTAAAAACATGCAGGAAATAAAAGTACTCAAGAAACAACTAAGTGAATCCTTTGATATGAAGGATTTGGGGGCAGCCAAAAAAATCCTTGGTATGAGGATAACTTGGGATAGGAAGGAATGGAAGTTGACTTTATCTCAGGAAGAGTACATTAAGAAGGTATTGGATAGGTTTAACATGCAGGATGCTAAACCGGTTGGGACTCCTTTGGCAGGCCATTTTAAGTTATCAAAGGAGCAGTGTCCCAAGACAGAGCAGGAAAGAAACCAGATGTCCAAGGTACCTTACTCATCAGCGGTTGGTAGTTTGATGTATGTTATGGTGTGCACTAGGCCTGATATTGCCCATGCAGTGGGAGCTGTGAGTAGATTTATGAGTGATCTAGGTAAAGAGCATTGGCAAGCAGTAAAGTGGATCCTTCGGTATTTGAGAGGACCATGGGGACAGTTTTGTGCTACTGATGGATCGAACACCACTTTACGTGGTTATGTAGATTCAGACATGGCTGGAGATGTAGACAGCAGGAGGAGCATGACAAGTTATATTTACACTGTAGGTGGGACAACAGTGAGCTAGATTTCACGACTACAGAAGTTGGTGGCTTTGTCAACCACGGAGGCTGAGTATGTTGCTGCCACAGAGGCAAGAAAAGAGATGATTTGGTTACAACAATTGCTTGAGGAGTTGGGGCATAAGCAGGAGGAATGTAAGCTGCATAGTGATAGTCAGAGTGCTTATACACCTAGCTAAGAACTCTGCTTTCCACTCCAGGATGAAGCATATACAGTTGAGATATCACTTCATCAGGACAACTTTGGAGGAAGATAAGTTGAAGTTGGAGAAGATTCATACCAGTCAGAATCCTGCAGACATGATGACCAAGGTGGTCACAAGGGATAAACTAAAGCTATGTTCAGCTTTGGTTGGCCTTCGCGGATGACAGTGAAGGGTTGAGAAGCTTGCTCAGTGGAAATCAGTCTCCAAGTGGGAGATTGTTATGTTTGTGGAGCCTATTTTCATGTTAGAGTGTGGTACACCTTCTATGTGTTACACTCGGGTATTTTTACGGCGGTCCCGCTCACCGGTGAGTGGGTTAGGGGGTTCGGGGTGAAGCCCCCGAAGCAAATTTTCATGGGTGGTTTATTAACCCATGGGTAATGGGTAACCGTTATGGGCTGTTTTTGGGCCCATGGTTTTTTCGGTACCCATTGTTTTGTAAAACCGCCTCTTCGGCTACCCATAGGTTTATGGGACGGTTTTTTTTTTTCCCATTGTTTGATACCCATGGTTTTGTAAAACTGCTTAAGCAGTTGTCTATTTATATGGTCTTATGCATATGATAGATAGAAAAGCAAAATGTATTGCAAATGTGTTTGAATTCGGGTGTGATTCAGTAGAGTTTGTTGAGCATAGCTCAAATGGATCTGGGTATTGTATTGAGAGAGTGGAGGCTTGCAATAAAATCTGAGCAAGTGATTCTTGGTGGGCGTAGCCCAATTGGGTGAACCACGTTAAATCTTATCTCTCCGTGTTGTGTTATTTATTTTGTTTTATTTGAGATCTATAATATTTTCTGCATATTAGTTTTTACTTTTGCGATTCGTAGGGATTATTCTACATATTTTATCTCTTATTTCCTAACAAAAAAATCTTAGAGAAGTGATTGTTTGTGTGGGAAGAGAATCGCACTAGATATAAAAATTGTGACAATATGAAAGTCCAAAGGATCAAGTGAGACCATTTGTTAGAATGGTGAGTTTCTCTCAAAGCACACAAGATAGTTGTCACCAAAAAGTGATGAAAGACTTGTCGTAATAAGTGTGAGGCTAGGACTTTAAAGGATGAAGGAATCAAAACTATCAACCTCAATAGTTCAAAGTACGGTCCTACCACTCACTCATTCTAGTTAAGGTGAACCTCAAGTTTAAGGATCTTGGCTGTTTGATGCGGGAACATCTAAGGTCCAGGGGTAATCATACATTGTTTTGACTAAGTATGGGTGCACGTAAGGTTGGAGAAGTGCATGGGAAAGAAGAGGAAGTGTTGCAAAGTTAGGTGGTGATTACAAAGAATAAAATGATTAATTTGCACAATAATTATTAACAATGATCACAATGTGCAAAGTGGGTAGTAGAACTAGGTGTAAAATAGTGCACAAAAGGCTTATAGAGTAGTGTAGGTACAAAAACAATGTACAATAATGCTTGTATGATTTTAAGAGTATCCTAGTTGGCTAGAGACATGTGGAGATTGTGGGGAGATTTATGCATAGTTGTAGTAAAAGTGTAGAAGACACAAAATATTAAAGAAAGGTTTGCATAATAACTAGACTATACAGTACACATATATGATTTAGAGAAGGTCCAACATTCCCTAGAGAGTATTTGAGAATATGAAGTCATAATTTGAGTGTATAAGTGCATAAAAGAATAAGACAAAGACAAAAATGAAGAGTGTGAGTGAGGGCTACATAGTAGAATGGGTAGTTGGTGGAAATGATAAAATGTCAAAACTATATGTTTTAGGTAATGGTGACAAAAAAATAATAATTAGACAATTTTAATGACTAGGTGGATGTGACATTGTAAGATTGCTAGGTGGTACTGAAATGGCTTAGAGAATTAATGAACTCAAGTTTGAATTTGAATATGAGTGGGAATAAGGATCCACCATGGAGAGAGAAGTGGGAAGGAACAACTATATTCTAAAAATGAGTTCATTAGAGGACTACAAAAAAATTGATAACAAGAGAGAGCATGAGAGTACAAGAGGGCCAAAAAAGTGTTGGGAGGATATCAAGAGAAAGACATGCTCAACCAAGGTTTTTGAATGTGCTTGTAAGCTTAAATTATAGTCTAGGTTATGACTTAGGGGAAACAACAAGATTCTAAAACACTCCAAGGGATGGATTATGTAAGCTCCATGAGATCAATTACATGTAGATGCCATAAAGGCCTTAATAAATTAATAGAAATATCAAACTTATTGTGTAGTCCATTTTTTGGCTCTGTAGTAGGGAGTCCCTTGCACCATGCTTGATCTAGTAGTTGGTGTCTTCAATCTACTTTGACATAGTTTATTTCTTTACCCGACTTCCCTCAAAGTATGGGTACAAATACACAACATTAAAGATAGGAAAAATGTTCATCCCATCTTGCATCACTATCTCATATTTATTTAAAGTAAATTTATTTATAACTATAAATGGTCCAATTTTCTTCCACTTCAACTTTTCATACATTCTTATCAAGAGCTTATTTTTGTGTAGGCACACAAGAATAATGTCTCCCACTTTAAACTCCTCTCTTTTTCTAAAATTTGTATACTCCTTGTATTATGTATTGATCCTCTCTAATTGTGTTCTAGAATTAATAACTTATAAACGCTAGAATCCGAAGCTCTAGATAAAGTGAGGTTGGCATTGGTAGGGGGTTGTATGGGGCAAATATATCTGGGTTGGAAGGGCATAATATGACTAGAGAAAAGTAAGAACCCTATCCCTACTATTATAAAGATAAAGGTAAAGGTAAAAATAAGGGTAAATGTAAATGGGAGACCTATTTATGGTGCAAAAATATTATGCTTCTACACTCATGTCCTTTTCTTGTAGCACATCACACAATTTCACAACTCTTATATTTAGTACATAGATTATCCATAAAGGTGACTTCCTAGTACTTCTATTCACATTGTTATTTTATATAATCTCTTCTTGTGTAGGACTAAATCCCATATCCCTTCCTTCTTTGTAATTGAATATCTTAGTAAATTAATAAGGATCCTATACAAAACTTTAGTTTGTCCATCCATCTACGAGATGATACACATAGCTAAATTACAAATTTATGTTCAAATTCTTCCACAAAGATGCACCAAAAATTACCCACATACTTAATATCTCTATTTGATAATACTTTATGTTACTCCATATAGTCATAAAAATTCCCGAAAAAACAAGTTAGTTATATGTGTAACATTAGTAATATTCTTATAGAACGAGAATGATCCATATCATTAAAACTATCCAAAAATGTAGGTAGATTCATAATCATTACATGTTCTCGGTAAAGAAAAAAACAAAATATATACTTAGTTTCTCCCATGTTTTATCATAAATTGGGAGTGTTTGATATAATTGTATGCCTAGATATTGAGCCACCCTACTAAAGTGTTATATATATATATAATTAAAATCAACTCAAATCATACTTAATAAATAATATGGGATCATGTTTTTCCATTGAATAAGAGAGGGAAGTCGTAGGTTTATTTTAATGAATAAAATGGGACAAATCTCTAACATCTAACTCTAAATATGTAAATCATAACATTATAAGAAAATGTAATTTTTCGTTGGCTATGAGACATGCACTTTCTCAATCATATCCCTAATCCTTGAGGGTTATTTTAATGAATAAAGTAGGTTAAATATCCAAAATGTGAATCTAAATATGCAAATCATAATGCTATAGGAAAATGTTAATATTTTGTTGGTTAGGGGACATGCCTTGGTAAGATTCTTATCCCTTTTAAGGTAATAAATACATTTTATGAAATGAAATGAAAAAATGATAAATGAAAACAAACATGTCCCTTGAGTGGATTGTGGGTCAATTATAATTTTGAGTGACATAAAATTTCATAGATGTCACAATCCGATTTGTGTGAGACTGATACTTGTGTTGAAATTATACAAAAATAGTTGTTCCATAGGATGTAAAAATACTTTAAGATCTGAATTTACCTCACTAATGATATGAAAAAAAAAGATATGTGAGGAAGGAAGCAAATATATTATATTAAGGCTTAGGTGCAAAAAGATTCGGGGGACTTAAATGAGGGAGGTGAGTGTTATTTTATAGTTTTATAGTACATGGAATATTGAGATGGATATGGGTGCAATGTGTATAGGGTTGAGATGATAAAGGTCCATTGTGAATTGGAAATGCAAATAGGTAATTGATGCGGGAGCATAACTTGCAGAGGCCATAACTTTTGATCCGACCGTTGGATCGTCCTGAAATTTTATCGGGGTGGTAGATATACATTAGTACTATCTTTCAAATTGAACTTTGCTTGCAAGGTTGTGCTCATTTTGGCACGTTTTTGGGCTCAGATTCCGTCATCTAGTGGCCTAAAATTGGCTCCGAATGTTTTTTCCGCTTTTGACTAGGTCTTAGAACTTTAATAACTTTTGTTGTGCTTGTCAGAATAAGTCCAAATTTCGCGTGAGCCCTAATTTATGAATGCATATTTGGCACACAAATTTTGGGGTCAATCCGAGTTGTTTTGCATTTTAGGGTTTTTTGGCATTTTAGGGTTTTAGAGTAGTCTTGAAATAAAAGGAGAATTGTAATGATGTAATAGATCAGTGTGAATTCCAGAATGAGAAGTAAGCTATTGTGAAACTCCTGGTTTTATTTACAAAGCTGTTTATGTGTGTTTTTGGAGGTATTTCAACCTCTTGCAGCTGGATTCACATCAATTGGTATCAGAGCAGGATTTTGATCTTGCGGAAATAATTAAGGTAACATATTACATTTTTATGTGTAGTTTTTACCTCTGTTTTATATAACCATGGCTAGACGGGGGGGAGGTTATGCCCAGATGAATAGGCATATGCAGGAGCTACAGAGACAAATTGCTGAGCTCACGGGGGAAGTTACCCGCCTTAGAAGGAGACATGCAAATGGGGATGCAAACCCAGATAGTGATATTGAAGAAGAGACTCCATTAATGAATGAAGGAGGAGATGAAGAAGAAAATGAGAGAGACGAAGAAACCTTGAATGAGAGACCATTTGAGGAGAGATTGATCAAGGCCTTAGAGGGAAAGAATGACGACATCAAGATTAATGTTCCTGATTATGGTGGAGGGTTACGACCAGAGGAGTTGATTGACTGGTTAAATCGCATGGAAAAATTCTTTGAGTGGAAAACCCTTTCAGAGGAGAAGAAGGTTAAGTTTGCATGCACTAAGTTAGCCGGACATGCATTGATCTGGTGGGATCACCTACAAAATGAAAGACAAAGGAATGGAAAGGGCAAGATCCGAAACTGGAATAAAATGGTAAAGAAGCTGAAAGAAAAGTTTCTTCCTGTAGATTATGCTCAGACACTCTTTCAAAGGTTCCAAAACCTAAGGCAGAAGGATCTCAGCATTGAGGAGTATACTAATGAATTTTACAAGTTATCAATCAGGGTGGAACAGGGAGAGTCTGAAGAACAAAAGGCTACACGGTACATAAATGGGTTGAGTTACACCATACAAGATGAGCTGAGTATGCTCCGGATCCATAGCCTAGATGATGCTTATCAACTTGCATTAAAGGCAGAGGAAAAGAACAAGAGGAGTAATTTTAGAAGAGGTGTGAAGAGAGGTCCATCATCATCTCCAATGAGGGGTAGGGGTAGATTTGAATCTACAAAAGGTGAATCCTCTAATACAGAAGGGCATGAAGATTCTGGTCAAAGCCATGGTAACTACCAAAGAGGTAGGGGGTTTCAGAGGGGAAGAGGTTATAATGGAGGAAGGGGGCTGGAATAGCCCCCAAAGGCAATATACATGTTACAGATGTGGTGAAGAGGGGCACAGAGATTTTGAGTGTCCGCACTATCCTACACAAGATAGATGGCAAGGAGAAAAACCACGAGTAAATCTGGTTGAGGCTGAAGAGGAAGAAGAAATGGAGGTTGCTGCAGACTTGGGTGAAACCCTCATGATAAGGAGGACTATGATTGTCCCAAGGAAGGAGAAAGAACGTGATGTTGTTGGAGCTGATTCATGGCTTCGAACAAATATATTTCGAACAAGATGCACCTCTGGAGGAAAGGTATGTAAAATTATTATTGATGGTGGTAGTTGTGAAAATATGGTTTCAACTGTAATGGTTGATAAACTGAATCTGAACTGTGACAAGCACCCATATCCCTATCGTATATCATGGTTCAAGAAAGGAAATGAAGTAACCATAGATAAAAGATGCCTTATAAAGTTTTCAATTGGGAATACCTACAGGGATGAGGTGTGGTGTGATGTTATCCCAATGGATGCATGTCATATATTACTGGGTAGGCCTTGGCAATACGATAGAAAGGTTACACATGATGGAGGGAAAAATACATATACCTTTTGGAAGGATGGTGTAAAGGTGGTCTTATTACCCTTCAAGGAAGAAGAGAAGAATGAGGGCTTATTGGCTCTGAAAGAGTTTATTACAGAAAATGGAAGAAGCTGGATGTTGTTATGCACTAATGTCAAAGAAGCTGGAGAAAGAAGGCTTTAATACACCTATTGCAGCAGAAAAAGATACTAAAAGAATACAAAGATGTCATACCAGATGAGCTACCAGATGGGTTACCTCCAAAGCGAGATATTCAACACCATATTGATTTGATCCCAGGATCGGCCCTTCCAAACCAGGCAGCCTATCGGATGAGTCCACAGAGTGAAGAGTTGAACAGACAAGTGACAGATCTAATACAGAAAGGGTTAGTGAGAGAAAGCATGAGTCCATGTGCAACTCCAGCGTTATTGACTCCCAAAAAATATGGAGACTGGAGAATGTGTGTAGATAGTAGAGCCATAAATAAGATCACAATTAAGTATCGGTTTCCAATTCCACGATTGGATGATATGATGGATGTCTTTAGCGGGGAGCCCGATATTTTAGCAAGATTGACCTACGGAGTGGTTACTACCAGATCCGAATCCGTGAAGGGGATGAATGGAAAACTACTTTTAAAACAAAAGATGGATTATACGAGTGGATGGTGATGCCATTTGGGCTATCTAATGCACCCAGTACATTCATGAGGTTGATGAACAGTACTCAGAATACAATGGTAAGTTTTTTGTTGTCTATTTTGATGATATTTTGATATTCAGTAAGACAGTGGAAGAACACTTGTTACATCTGAAATTGGTGCTAGACTTGTTACGTAAAGAGAGTCTATATGCAAACTTAAAGAAGTGTAGATTCCTTCAGAAGAGTCTTGTTTTTTTGGGATTTTCATATCAGGGGATGGAGTGAGGATGGATGAGGAAAAAGTAAAGGCAATTTTGGAATGGCCTATTCCAAGGAATGTGACAGAGGTTCGTAGTTTTCATGGATTGGCAACTTTTTATAGGAAGTTCATCAGGAATTTCAGTAGCATTGCTGCACCCATAACAGAGTGTACAAAAGGGAGGGAGTTTGTATGGACCAAGGCAGCAACAGATAGTTTTGAATTGTTGAAGAAGAAAGTATCAGAAGCACCTATTTTGGTATTGCCAGATTTTAGCAAGGTCTTTGAGGTTGACTGTGATGCCTCACATGTTGGGATTGGAGCTGTGTTGAGTCAAGAAGGACGACCAGTGGCATTCTTCAGTGAAAAGCTAAATGAAGTCAGGAGGAAATATTCTACTTATGATGTGGAATTTTACGCTATTGTTCAGGCATTAAGGAACTGGAGACATTACTTGGTAGCAAAGGAATTTGTACTCTTCACTGACCATGAAGCCTTGAGGTATGTAAACACACAAAAGAAACTAAATAGTAGGCATGCAAAATGGGTTTCATTTTTGCAAGAATATACTTTTGTTTTAAAGCATAAGTCTGGTAAGCAGAATCAAGTTGTTGATGCCTTGAGTAGGCGTGTAGCCCTTTTGACAACAATGGAAAATAAAGTCCTAGGGTTTGAGGCAGTTAAGGAATTGTATGAAGGTGATCCTGATTTTGGTGATGTTGTCAGAAAGCTTAAGGAGCCTACAGTAGGTTAGTGATTCTTTTGATTATTTGATACAGGATGGTTATTTGTTTAGGGGGAAACAATTGTGCATCCCTGCTGGTTCAATGAGAGAAAATATTATAAGAGAATTGCATAGTGGAGGGTTGGCTGGACACTTTGGTATAAGTAAGACAATTTCTCTTGTTGTAGAAAAGTATTATTGGCCAAAGATAAAGAGGGACATCAGTAGGGTTGTAGCAAGATGTAGAGTGTGTCAAATGGCTAAGGGTCATGCACAGAATACTGGGTTGTATATGCCATTGCCTATCCCTACAGGGCCATGGGTTGATCTGAGTATGGATTTTGTGTTAGGGCTTCCTAACACACAGCGAGGGAATGATTCTATCTTTGTTGTGGTTGATAGATTCTCTAAGATGGCACATTTTATTTCTTGTAAAAAAACTAATGATGCTTCCAGAATTGCAGATTTGTTTTTTTCAGAAGTGGTTAGATTGCATGGAATTCCAAAAACGATCACTTCAGATCGGGACACGAAGTTTTTGAGTCACTTTTGGAGGACTCTGTGGAAGAAATTGGGGACACAACTACAGTTCAGTAGTGCATATCACCCCCAGACTGATGGGCAGACTGAAGTAGTGAACAGAAGCTTGGGAAATCTCCTACGTTGTATAGTTGGAGAAAAGCCAAAACAATGGGACTTAGCTTTACCTCAAGCTGAGTTTGCATATAATAGCTCGATAAACAAGTCAACAGGGAGGTCTCCTTTCCAGATTGTATATGGTAGGAATCCCAAGGGGGTCCTTGATCTAATTGTTCTACCAGGTGAAGATGAAACTAGTGATGATGCAAAAGCATTTGCAGAACACATTCTACAACTACAAGATGAAGTGAGGGAAAAGTTGAAAGTGAGTAATGCACAATATAAAATAGCTGCAGATGCTAGTAGGAGAGTAAGTGTATTTGAAGAAGGAGATATGGTGATGGTTCATCTTAGAAAAGAGAGGTTTCCAAAGGGGACATATAATAAACTCAAGTATAAGAAGATTGGGCCATGTAGGATTATGAAGAAAATGAGTGATAATGCCTACAAGGTGGAGCTACACAAAACTTTGCTATCTCACTAGTTTTTAATGTTTCTGACTTATATAAGTTTCCAGGTCATGATGAAAATGTTGCGAGAGGAGGAAGAAATAAACTGGGAGCAACAGATGCTTGAAGAAGAAAAAGGAAAGGGTAATGCGTGTCTTGGACCAAAAGACAATCACTACTAGACATGGGAGCTACAAAAGATATTTGGTATAGTGGGAAGGTTTGTAGTAAGAAGAAAATACTTGGATTCCTGAGTGGGAGTTGAAGAAGATTGACAGTGCAAAATTAGATGAGTTCCGTCAACAGAATTCGCAGGAGCTAAATTCTTTTCAACCAGGGGAGAATGATGTGGGAGCATAACTTGCGAGAGGCCATAACTTTTGATCCGACCGTTGGATCGTCTGAAATTTTACAGGGTGGTAGATATATATTAGTACTATCTTTGGGGAACTTTTCTTGCAAGGTTGTGCTCATTTTGGCACGTTTTCGGGCTCAAATTCCGTTCTAGTGCTAAAATTTGCATTTTTTCCGCTTTTGACTAGGTCTTAGAACTTTAATAACTTTTTTGTGCTTGTTAGATTCCAAATTTCATCTAATTTATGAAATATTGGCTCAAATTTTGGGTCAATGAGTTTTTTGCATTTTAGGTCTTAGAACTTTAGGGTTTTTGGCTTTTAGGTTTTGCTTAGTCTTGAATAAGTCAAATTTAATAGATCGTGTGAATTCCTAATTTATGAAGTAAGCTATTGTGAAAATCAAATTTTCATTCAGCAAAGTTGTTTATGTGTGTTTTTGGAGGTTTTCATTTCTTGCAGGGTTTTGGCATTTTTATAGGGTTGTGAAAATATTGAATGTAGTGAATGAGGATTGAAATTGATAATGAGGAGCATTTTATAATTTTGTATGATTTTATATTTTATATTTATCATTGTTAGATTATTTGATTATTAGGGATTACCATGTTTATAATATTGTTGTATTTTGGCTTAAGATACCTTTTACACAAGGTGCTTTTTTTTGATGTCTACATTTTCCCCCTTTGGGTTGTGTGTTTACATTAGGCAACATAAAACACAAAAATAAAGAGATAGGGTATTGGAGTATATGAAATAATTGATAGATTGATTTCACAAGGTAGAGAATATTTAGGTGATAAAACTTAATGATTGATAGATTGGGTGTCATAAGAGTGATGAAAAGGGTTTGATGTAGTATCCCCCTCAAGTGATATATATATTTTTGCAATAGGCTACCTAGTGGGATAAAAAGATGATAATTACAAAATTTTGGGTGTGGTGGTGAGGAACGAGTGATAATGAGTAAGAAAATGAATTAAAAAAATATGTAAAATGGTAAATTTATAGAAATAGGTGGAATAAATTGTAAAAGGGGATGACTGAGGAGTACATGGCATGGAGTGCACATAGGGAAAACTAAAGAGCATACATGGGTAAACCATGGATTATAGATGATAGATTGCATACATAGGTGGGATAGGGAGTGAATGCGGCATAACAAGCATGAAGAGTTACTAGGAGCACATAGGGTAGAGTGTGCATAGAAAAAAGTGTAATATGATGTAGAATGGTTTGACGA
The DNA here is from genome assembly GCA_018340775.1 of Taxus wallichiana var. yunnanensis. Taxonomy (NCBI): domain Eukaryota; kingdom Viridiplantae; phylum Streptophyta; class Pinopsida; order Cupressales; family Taxaceae; genus Taxus; species Taxus wallichiana. Next base: position 35,620,134 of record CM031242.1, read on the forward strand.
TTAAGTTGAAAATACAAGGGTATGACCTAGTTAGGGGAAAACTAGGACCAAACCCTAAAGACAAGTGTGGGAAACATCGAGGCTTGGTTGTGATAGGGGTGAGGCCCTAAAGGTCTTAATTAAAAATAGGAGATAGTCTAGTTTCATATGTGACCAGGATGAGACCATAACCTAAAGTCATTTTTATTGAATAGAGGGTCCATCCTAGTCATAAGCACAACATATGCGACATCAATCACGAGCAATACCAAGGCAATGACCATGATTTTGGGTTTTATAGAGAGTGGGATAGCTTGGTCATGCACATGACCAAGGATATGCCCATGTATTTTTTTTTTTAATATAGAAAAGGATTTTTGTTTCCAAACCTATAACTTGGTTGGTCCCAATGAGTGTTTAAAATAATTGAAATGACATGAGGCTGATCCCATAACTTATATTGACACAAAAAAATCCATGTTTTAAAACAAAATTGGCTCATCCTAGTGGTGGGTGTGATTGATTAGAGCCCCATTGATTTTTTATTTTTTATTTTAAAAAAGTAATGGCTGATTACACCCATAAGTGGCCCATTGTGCATAATTAAAGGCTAGGGATACGAAGGGAGAGGATAGGTAGAGGAAGTGAAGAGAGGGTTTGGATGAAAAGGGGTATATAGGGGGTTGGTTAAGTCTCATGAATGATGGGTGGGGAAGGTGGTAATAGAGAGTGAGTTTAGATAGGAGGCTTGTAAGATGATGGTGGATAAGTAAGTGAAGGAAATGGGGAGAGGAGGGGTGGTTGGAGGTCACAGGAAGAAGGGTGGAAGGAGGAGATAATGCCTGTGAATGGCGAGATAATAAAGTAGGAGTGGAGGTAGACATAGGAAAGAAAGAATGGGGGTGTGGGACACGAAAAGAAGGGATTTAAGAGGGGTGAAAAATGTCACAAAAATAAGTGTGGAAGGAGGGGATCACACACAAACCAACATGTAAGGATGTGGGAGTGGAAGGGGACAAAGGGAGGAAAGTGTGGGGTAGTGGGACAAGGTAGGAAAAGAGATAGAAGGGGTGGCTAGAGGTCATAAGAAGAATGGTGGAAGGAGGGGGTCACATCTATGACTAGTGGGTAGGGAAGTGGAGGAAGTGTAGGGATGGGAGGAGATTTCCATACGATTACACTCATGATTGTGGAGTAGGATGGTGGTCGGGAGATAAATAGGAGCCATGAGCATAGTGGGGGTCCATTTAGACACCTGTAGGAAGGGGAGAGAGTGGAGTGGAGAGATATGATGTGATTTTGGGAGACACTAACACCAAGGTAGATGATCTACCTCTTATAGTAAACATATATATGATATATTTTCATTTTTGAATATTTTTACATGTATAATCGTGTATGAAGTAGATAAAACCACCCTACAATTGAGATGTAACCATGTTGTGACTACACTTTGTAACCATGATACAACTATGCCGTAAGTTTTACAACTTCTATAATCCTGGGATGTTTTATACATCATGAGACTAATGAGGGTATGATTCTATGGATCCACTTGGTTACTTTACTTCACCAATTATCCATATTTATGTATCGAGATGTGACAGAAATGACTCAAGATGATATGGATTTGATTCACATAGTGGGTATATTATATATTACATGGATTGAGAAAGTACATATGGAAAGGTGCTTGTTGAAAATGTTATTGGAGAGTTGGAATAGTGATATAAACATATTTCACTTGGTGACCAAAAAGATGACCACCACCTTAAAGGATGTGCGAAAACATATTTAGGATACCCTATTAAGGGGGAACATATGAGGTCATAAATGGATATAAAAATGAGAGACACGATACTATGGAGATTGTATGAGCTAACAACAGAGGGGATTGAGATTGATAGTGGGAGATTCATATATAGAGAATTTTTTTATTAGGGTTAGGTACACGAGTCATGGTTTATTTATATAGTGTGATATACAATACCATCCTCCTAGAATAATCATGTTATACATTCCCATGGGATTGGGTGATGTATTATACTAGTTGGTGGAGCATCGTAGGGTCTACACATGGGGTCGGTAACTATCGACACAAGAAGTGTAAAGCTACACTAGTACATTATCCAATTGAGAATGAGAGTGAGCATGGCGGTGGTTTTACATGTATGGGTGTGGGAACACATTGCAGTGAGCATGACATGAATTTTACCATATTTGATACATGATTTATTCTCTCTAGATTCATTTTTTGGTTTATGGTGGAGACATGATCAAGAGATATTCAAACACAATACCTATGAGGGTATTATGGAGCATTAGTAGTAGATGGTAGAAAATATAAATGAAAAATATGTAGCTGGGTTTATGAGATGGAGGGAGGATTGAGTGCACTTATGGATGGTACATTGACCTAGATGGGTGATTAGACATAAATCATAAGAGACACAACTATATACATATGACATACTACTTAGAAAATTTGGACTATGTTAGGTGTTTTTTTCTAGAGGCTATCAAATACTCATGGATGAGTGGAGATAGATGAATGATACCAAAACATGAGGTGAAAAGAGAAGAGGATGATCTAATAATGAAGACTACTGAGGGTGATCATGTAGGCATGATGTGGTATTTTGATGCATGATAGGTGGTATATGGAATAAAGGAATCCGCAATACTTGAGTGAAGTAATAGATACAAAACCCAAAGTAGGGCACACATACATTTGATGATGAGTATGATACTAATGAGATAGCTATAGAGAACGATTATACCCAATTTAAAGCTCTTTACATAGAGTAAAACATCTAAAGGGGAAAAATGGTGGGGGAAATGATAGGGATGATGTATATAATGTGTTGTTCAACAAAGAGGAAGGAATGGGTGATAGGAAATATGACACACTAGCTTGATATAGATGGAGTGGAAAGAAGGAATCATGGATGGAGGCAAGGGAAGGAGTCAATGGAGTATGTGGAGGTGAGAGAGTCAAGTAGACAATAGACACTAGTAAGGTGACCATGTTAGGAGAGAGGTTGAGATGCAAAGGTACTAGTGGATAAAATGTCTATGCTTTGCTTAGATGAGGTCACAATCTGCAAGCAGATAGACTAAAATAGAGGTAGATGAGATTCAATGTGGATTTTATCTCTAGATCATGCTCATATTCAAGAGTTTGAGGGACGTGTGAAAAGAAAATGGATATGTAAAGGTGTGTTGATGATTTGGAGGTGATTTTGGAAGTGTTAGAGTGATATAGTGAGCATGTTATCCAGTTAGAGGTTGTGATAATATAGAATTAAAATTAATATGGATGTAAGTTTCATGTCAAGGAGACACTATCTTGAGGGATTTGGTAGGTAGAAATGGAGAGCACGTGTAGGATTCTACGAGTCATTGTTATCGTCAAATTCCATGAATGCATAAATACCATCATTTTTAGATTGATGGTGTTGAGACCCCACACACAAGATTGACATGAGTCATCCTAGGAGTGCATCAAGTACATTTGGAAGGATCTCATATTGGTGACAATAGGATAATGCTAGATAAGGGCCCGCCCCATGATATGATTGTATGTTTCTAGAGACACATTTTGTATGTAAAAATCATATATATATATATATATATATATATATATATGAGATGGATATTTACATGTGTGAAATAAAATAAACAATTTTAGTTTTGTTTTTATGATCCATGTGACTATAAATGTTCAATGGAATGAGATAATATAGTGAGGTGTTTATGTGAATACAATGTGAACGTGAGATAATTCTATTTTTGTATGAATTCAATATGGATCTAAGAAAATGATTACAGGTTTGGTATGGACTAAAGTGAGGACACGTGTGTTCTTCAAAATAATATGGGAAAAAACTAACAATTTGAACAAGATCTAACTTGAAAAAGGATACATACTAGCACTTCATCTCATCAAGATCTATTATGTGCACATGTGATTTAATTTCTAAATGAAGAAAATCTATAATAAAGAAAAAAGTGAGGACATACTAGAAAATGTATATACATGGGAGTCATATGTTATTAATGGATATACCAAGAATAACTTTATGGAGGAAGTGGAAGTGAACATGAAGATGAAATTATATAATGTGTGATAAATATGTCCTTTTAGTCTTCATGACATTATGTTTAGCATATTTTTAGGGCATTGATCTATAGAAGAAAAATTAGTTATTTAATTTTCTAAGTAGGGAAAGGACAAGCTCAAAATGTTGGAGTTATTAATGATTAGATAAAAATGTGTGTTGATGAACTAGTCATAACATACCAAAAATAATTGATGCACACATACAAATAATGGTGGGAAAATTTCATTATGGGGTGATGTGACCAAGTATGCACATGGAACGTGAAAAATTGTGTAGTGAATATACATGAAAACAAAGATAGTTACAAAATTGCTTTTGCATTTTTATGTGTTTTTAAACATATTTGACTATTTTGACCTTTTGAAAATTTATAATGTTTTTGTATTTTTAGGCATGAAACTACCACATATGCATAACATTGAGTGACTCAAGTTATTCATTTCCATCAAGATCAACTAGTTTGTAGTAATTTTACCTATACTTTGTTAAATGATAAAATAGGGTTAGAACAATTTGGGAGAAAAATTGTCTCGCTACTCAAGTTCTTGAGAAGATTTATACTTGTTTTATTTTAACACGAGGTAACATAAATCAAATTCATGAATATGGACCTTCTTATGATAAGTGCATGTGATATGACCCCAATAGACTTATAAATGATCCAGAGCATTAAAATGCCACTCATCGAGGAGAGCGAGTTGTGAAAGTTGCTCTTGACAATAGTCATTATCAATGATGAAATAGTGGAGTGTAATTATGAGTGATGATATTTCAAGATCAAGGGAAATGAAAACATCTACCCCATAGAAAAGTGAGAATGGAATGGACCTAATATTTTTTTGAATGCTTAGACGATGAGCCCAAAGGGAATAGGGAAATTATGTGAGCTGATCTTTATGTGAGACACTAAGTAAGTTTTGTAAGATATTTTAAAAGTATTTTATTAGAGGCATTTGTGTGTTCATTGGCCTATAGATAGGATGGTGTGGAGAAGATGTTTTTAATCTCGCATTTATCACAAAATATATTACGTATTTATTTTTAAATAAGCCACCATTCTTAGAGATGATTTTGGTAGGGATATGAAATGGAAAATGCTATTTTTCATGATAAATTTAATGATTTGGGTGTTTTTGTGTAAGATAGGGGTGTAACTTTGACCCATTTTTAAAATTATTTGGTGGTGGCTATGATGAATGTGTGATCATGTTGAAGGATAATGGGGAAATTTTACATATGAGGTCAAGCCCTGATTTAGAGAAAGTCCATATAGATCCGAGGGGTTGTAATATTTGCATGGGGGCATGAAAATGATTTTCAAACTATTGACACCTCTCACAATACTTAACATAAGTATAAGAGTCTCATTCTAATGAGGGACAAAAATATCTTATGCAGAGAATGAGAATTGTAATATCCATATCACTAAAATTACCTCTTCATATACTATCATGAAATTTTGTGAGTGCAATTAATGTTTCTTATGGAAGAAGGCAATGTACGGGAATACCATCATACCCTTTCTTGTAAATTAGATCCCTCATAAGAATGTAATTAGTGGAATTTTGAAAAATTCAAATTTTTAGATTTAGTGACGCCTTGTTCTAGCATGTCAAACTTTAGGTAGGTGATAAGATCCTCATACCACACATGAGGTGGTATGACACTAATATAAAATTTTAAGGGTATTAATGTAATCAAATGATGGTTATAAAAAGGACCCAATTAGGAATATGGTGAATGTTGGTCGTCATATTTTTTTCCAAAGGTATATATGATCCTAAAGAGGCCATGGTGTCTATATATCTATTTGAGGACCGTGAGATAAGATCAATTTCATAATGAGTGAATTGTGCGAATAAAGAGTCAACGAGGGTCTTGTATCACTTTAATGTTTCTTTTTAAATCAGGTATGACCATTGGATTTACTTAAAAACAAAATGTGAGTCCCAATGATTGGTTATAATGCAATTTTAGGGAAAGATTCAATCGAGAGGCCAATAAAAAGCACTTCATACTCCTCCATAGTTTTCATGCAAGGAAAATGAAACTCAATTGAGATTGGAATTGAGGTACCTTAAGGGGTGATGAATATAATAACCACACCACCCCATTCCTCTAGTTTTAGAACCATAAAAGTGCGATGTCATATCAAATTATATTTTGAAATCTATTGGGTCTTTAGTTTCGAAATGGTGAAGGTAGAATCCTTAGGAAGATTAAGATTAAGGGCGATATGGATGAGAGTGGTGCCTCATCAAGTCAATCCATGATAACTTGACCTTTGATTACCTTATTCTAGATAAAATTGAGATTAAATTTTGTGAGCAATGAGATTCATTTAGTTGTTTGGTTGTTATGATATATTTTTTTCATCTTGTAATAGAGGGGGTCAACCTTGGAAATTATGTAAGTAATATGGTTAAACATAATGTTACAATTTTTTTGTAGAGAAGACAATGGCTAAGAAAAACTTAATTATGTGGGAAAATTTTATCTCATAAGTTATAAACATATGACTAATATAATAAATGACCGATTCATGATTGGAAACATTGTGTTGTGTCGAATTTTCATAATAAAAATGCATTGGTGGCTATATAGAGATATAATGACAGATCGAGTTGGGGTGGTGAAAGCACATGAGACATAAAAGATACTATTTAAGTTATTCAAATGTGGTAAAAACTCCTCCCCTAGTAAAAGGTGACTCCTTTCCTCAGAATTTAATTGAATGGTTGACAAAAATTAGAGAGTTTTATGAGGCATGTGGAAAATGGCATTAATTTATTTTTCATCCACCTCTATACAATGACATGATAGGATGACAAAAATAATTTCATATAAGTGAATCCAAAGACACTTTTTAAGGTTTAATCTTTTATTATATTCCAATAGGTGTAAATATATTTTGTAAAGGACACTTACATGGTTGGCGCAAAGTTTGGAATTGGTGAGAAGATCGTCAACATTTTTTTCCAAAATATCATGGATGTAATCATGGAACATGTAAGTAATGGACATTGGTAGGTAGATTAACATTGTTTTTGAGACAAAATTCATGACCTTATCGTAAAAGATCCCTATTATGTTGGTATTATGGCATGATTTTGATTTGATTATAACTAAAAGACCATCCGCAAATGAAACCATTTCATGCCCGACATTAATGTTTGGTAGCGAGAAATCATATTTTGATAAATCCTTGTTAACATCTTAAACAAAAGCATAGATAGGTATATAACAATTTTGTAGCCTACTAGAACCATGTTGGGATCCTACTTGGAATAATTGATAGATTCATTGAATCCAACATCAATTTTTACCCTAGTTCATCCTTAATGAGTAACATGATTAATAGGGGCATTTTATCTAGCTTTTGATTTACGTGATTAAAATATGGTTTGATAATAAATTTATGTATAATGGTATCAAAATCCATCCCCAAAAATTTGACATAAGACCATGTAAATACATTTATGAATTCAAGTAAAAGTGTAATATTCTTAGTGTGTTCCTCTTTGGATATGAATTTTAATATTAATATGTCGCAGGTTCTTTAGGGCTCCTAATGTTGACTTTAAGGGTTTACTTGACAAGCATGTGTGATATATCATCAAGGTAGCCAAAGAATGGGAGCTTGTCACTTTTGTCTAGGGGAGTGTCCTTGATATCTTTGAATAATCTTTTCCATTGAGTTGCATAGAGGACATAAACGATATGTAGGGTTACTTTTCAATGGTGCCTAAGTAACATAAAATGGATTCTTTTGAAGGAACATATAAAGATGCATAGGAATATTTGGATGATGAATATCAATAATAACATTATCATATTGATTTATGGTGACATTATTACACATGATAAGGCTATTGGTAGGCAAAGAACTAGTAGAATTGTCTACATCTGGTCCAAAATCATGGAAACATTATGCCCACTTCCCTTTGATGATGCTTTGATTTTGTTTTACATTATGGACATTATTATGCTTTGATTTAGTATGATGTTAGATATTTGATCATGGATTATTGTGATCTTGATTTGGTTATGATGCACGATGATTATTAGAGACACTCATATGTGGATGATGATATACTATTTGACATGGATATTTTATGAATGTTGTTCGGACATGTGATTTTGGATATTGTGAGTAGACTTAGAAAATGGACATTATATGATGATGATATAGTTGTTGATATAAATTGTAAGTGATATTGTTAAATTGCCTTGATGTTGTTGTGATTCATATGTATAGATGATTTTGTGATTTTATTTATATCATGTTGGATGTTCTGATATGGCCACAAGGCCGAAGGAGGTATTTGTGTTTTGCAGGTTAAAATATCACAACAAACATCGGGGATTGGAGACCAACCACAATGGAATTCTAGGTGAATTCAACAAGGTCACCATGGCAACTTGTTTTATTGTGTTGTGTTTGTTTGTTGTTAGGGATTCCCATGGGGGATCACCTTTATATGTGACCATGGGTTTTGTGTATTTTATTAATGTGGTTCCTTTTTATTATTGTTGTATGTATTTTATTAGTAATGTGTCCCTTTCTTTTATTTAATTAAATTGTGGTAGATTAATGTGAGAAATCATATGGTTAAAATTTAAATAAATCAAATTGGGATATGGGAAAGTAATAATGGAAGTTGTTGGCTCTTTGTATTAAATATGTAAGGGATGTGTAAGTTTGTGTAAGAGTTGTGTAAGTCTGATTTTGGAGTATGAAATACTCCACCTCCTTGGAAATTCGAATTTGTCCTTGGGGCTGTTTTTGGAGGCTTGTGGGACAAGTAAAACTTGTCCCATGCCTCTTAAAGATATTTACCAACCATACCTATGGTTGGAGGGTGATTTTAGACCTTTTAATGCATTTTATTAATCATGTTGCAAGTTTTGATTGCACTCTTCTTACATTTTATTTAATTTGTAGTCCTTTGGGGTGTGGGCTTTTGGAGTGTGTAAGTAAATTGTCATATTTTCACCCACCTCTTTATTGTGCTTGGGAGAATGAAATTTTTCTTTTGTGATTGGAGTTGAGGATGTGTGATGTGGCATCCTACATGGATCCACATCATCCTCTTCTCTTCCCTCTTCTATAAAATTCAAACTCTTTGCTTGTTTTGGGTTGTTGAATCATTTTGCATGCTTCTTTGGGGCACATTTTTTTGTTTTGGAGCTCTTGTGGATTTTGGAGGAGATTGGAGATAATTTCATACTTGGAATTGCTGTTTTGGGACTGTGTTTTTGGCATTGAAAGCTTGTTGTTTGGAAACAAAAGCTACCATGGAGAGGTAGGAGCTTAGCTCTTCTTTTTATGTTGTTATTTTTTTTGTGTTTGTATGAATGGTGCATGTGTTTTGTTTATTTGTTGGTTGGTTGGGTAGACTGCCATAGGAATGGTGTAGGAGAAGGCTATGGGGAATTCATGTGGGGGGGCATAAGGGAATGCCAATGGCATCATATTTTGTGGAGGGAGTTTGGGTTTGGGATCCACCATGGAAAAGAAATAGCTTGCATTTCTTACTTTGTGGGGGCATATAAGAAATCTGTGGGGGCATAAGGAGGGATTGTGGGGGCATAAGGATATGTGTGGTGAATTTTTTTGGTGGTTTGTTATAGGTGGATGCCCAATTCCCATTGGGAGGCATAAGTAGCTTCCCCCATAGTCCTTGCTCCTTTGGCTTGCATGATCAAGCTTGAGTTCTATTTGAATGTTTTCAAATGCAGTTGTAAACTATTGTTTTTTTGTTTGAACTATGTTTTATATTGAAATATGCATGTTGAAAGAATGTTGTGTGTTTAGTGGAAGCTAGTTGTTGCCATGGGTTGAATCACACCTTCTTATTGTATTGTGGTTGGGGCTTGGGGGCCAATGATGAAGGATGGATTCTCCTTTCATTGGATGTCTTGGTTGGGTGGAGAGCGTTGCCTTTCCCCACTTTTGTTGTGATCAAATTGGAAGAAAAAGAAAAACTTGCATGTTGTTGTTCGGAGCAAAGAAGAAGACAATTTTTTCCAGCCCTTGTGAAATAAATTCATTTGTAACCTTTCCCACTTTGAAGTGGATGAAATTGTAATATATTTTGTGAAGAAAAGATGTTGTAATTGGTTATGAAAGTTGTATATTCGAACTATGAAGGATGTTTATACTCTGTTCTATTTATTGGAAAGAAAGAAATAGAAATTTGTTATTTGCATTCAAACATTGAAAGATGTAAAGTTGTATAATTGAAGTCAATAAAGAATTGCAAGACTTTCCCTCATTTGCATTGTTGTGTTGAATTGGAATATCAAATTGTGATTGGAATCCCTATTTTGGAAAATGAAAAAAGAAGAAACACGTGAGATGTAATTGTATTATTTTGCCTTGTTTCAAATATATGATTTTGGGAAAGATAGAAACTGGATTCTTGTTTTAATGATTGCTTGAAGAAGGAAAACACTTAAGTCTACCATGGATTGAATTAAATGTTTCATTGTATGGAAAAAGAGATAGTTAGATCTCTGTTTGAAAAGAAGAAATGCATGTGGAAATAATGCAGTATTTTGTATCTTTGGAAATGTGTAAAATGGAATTCAGTATTGCATTTTGATTTAGAATGGTTTGTTTAAAACAAATGAATGTATTAGATTAGATTAGAAATGAAATTCCACACTTGAATGATGAAATTGATATACAAATTTTCTAGAAATGGATCTCTGTTGTAAATTTAAAACTGGCAAATAAATTTAATTAAAATGCACAGTTCATGGCTTGCACACATAATAATCAACTTGGAAATGTTAAAATTTAGCATGCTATATTATCAAGGAACTCAAATTGACAAAAACACTTAAGAAATAATTTAAAACATTGCAAAATTGGGCCTAAACCTTTTCAGTCATTTTCTGTCAATTGTTGGAAAAATGCAAATTGGAAATCAAACAAGTAAAATTACCTTCCTAAATCATCCTAAATCCTTCCTAGAATAATCCTCCATGTCTGTTTGGCATGTTGAGTGAAGGAGGAGATCAAATTGAATCAAATTTATAAGTTAAAATTACCGTTTTTTTTAAAATCTTGCAAGAACATTTTCATAAAATTGACCCCTTAAACTTTATCAAAATGTAAAATTTATGATTCTTGTGCAAAGAGGGCATCGAGAGATTTCCAAAAAGTCCTCATTTTCCCAAAACTGAGCTTTCTAGAAAAATTTATGGCCCTTTGAAGTTTTCCTTCCTTGGGGAAAATTTGGGAAAATTTTCCTTAGCGGGCCCGCGGCCCAAAATTTTCCCATTGAAAAATCCTTAGAAAATTTTTTGAAAATTTTAGGAAAATTTTTGAAATTTCCCCGCTGCCCGTAGCCAACTAGAGGCTACCATGTGGTAGCATGGGGGTGATAGCAGAGGTGGGGAAACCCTCACGACCTTTCTATTTTTTTTTTTTTGAAAATTTTACCTTTTTAAGGGACCCCACGGCCCCATTCCCACCTCGCCTTGGTGTTACCCTCCTTTCGCATGGACATGTGGACCCAAGCGTGCCTTTTCCCTTTCTCCCCCTTAGGTGAAATCTCCCAAAATCCTCTACCACCCCACCCTTCCCTCTTTCCTTCCCCACGTTGTTTGGTTGAGCGCCACGTGTCCCTGGTGGACCCACGGGTGCATGCGCCAATTGGATTTTTCCCCCCCTTTGGCAAAATTTGCCAACCTTCCCGTGTGAGCCTCCACCCCCCTTGGCCCGTGGGTTCTCTTTTCTCCCCATGTAAGAAAAATTCCAAACTTTCTCCCGTGAGCTTGGAGCCCGACACATGTCCCCTTGGCGGACCCAGCTCTTCCTGGCACGGAGTTTTACAAAATTAGGAGGAATTTTCCTCCCATGTAAGAAAAAATTCCAAACACCACCCCGACCCGCCAACCCGAAAAAGGGTCTTCTTCCCCACTCGACACGTGTCCCTTTGGGAAAATTTGACCCCTAAGGCCCATAAATTTTACCCATAACTTATATCGTTGAAAGTTTTAAAGGAGTTAGGAGGACTTCTTTATATCATTGGAAAGGTGAGAAAATTTTAGTTCCTATCCAACCCTGGACCTTGTGACCTAATGATTTAGGGAAATTTTGAATGTGTTAATGTGTGAGAAAAAAAAATTAATTTTTCTGACTAACCCTAGGTTGTTTCTTGGGTCTCAGAGTGGGTATGGTGATAATTTACCCCCGAAACAACTCAAAAAAGTGGAAGTGTGTTCTAACCCTAAAAAATTGGACCTTTCTAGTGAGTGCATAGATAATTGTTGTGAATGAAAAGGGGACTTGAATAAATATCATGTCTCTCATACACTAAGTATGTATTATTAGGAGGAATTTAAAATGAGACTAGATACCCCTTATTAAGTTTGTTGGAACATGGTCGATCCATTTATTTGATAGTTGGTAGTTTTGGTAAAAATATAATAGAATATGGATTTTTACTACCACAATCCAATAGAGGGTGAAGCATTAGTCACATGAGCTTTACCAAAATATTGGTATGACATGATAGTTGCATGATCAATAATAGGAGGCGATAAAATTGAATCTAATGGTGGTAAAGATAATAGAGGAAAACACGTATAAGGAAGAATGATCACCTCAAGAAGTATTAATGATGGTTTGTTGTGAGATGATGGGGATGATGGATCTTGTCACTTTAATGAGTTAGATGAGGGATATGAGTAAGATGTGTGATGATTTTAAGAGGATGGATTTTTGAGCTAGAATAATTTGGGATGTGATAAGATGGAGTTTGGGTTGACTTGTTGGAAATATTCATGAGATATATAACAACCAAAGGTGTGACTAGAGTAGAAGGGACAACTTTGATCAAATGATAATATAACATTTCTACATTATTAAAATGGATAATTATCCCCAAGAATGTAATGGTTAACACCAACCTATTGATATTTAAGACATTAACGCTTATTTTACTAAATCTGGACATATTCCAAAGAAATCTGGACTCCAGTATACAAGTATTGAAAGAAATCCATCTCCGTTTTTGCATATATTGATTCCATTTTTGTCTATATTAGATTCTATTATTACTATTATTGGATTCCATTAGTAGAAATATTGGATTCAAATATGCCATTATTGGAATTATCCTAGTTCCAAATTCACTATTATTAGATTTTAATTTTAGTATTATTAGATTCCAATATCACTATTATTGGATTCCAATTTCGCTAATATTGGATTCCAATAACACTATTATTGGATTCCAATTTTGCCACTATTGGAATCCAATTTCTAAATTCCAATTTTTGGATTTCAATTTCACTATTTTAGGATTATTATTTTGTTATTTTTTGATTCCCCCACATAAGCCTAGTGGAAACTAACTTACATAAGCGTATAGGTTGTTAACTTACATAAGCCTAGCGGCCGCTAACTTACACAAGAGTAGATTCCTCTAGGTGAAATAATCCTAGTGGCTGCAAAGTTACACCAACCTACCGGTAATAAGTTACATAAGCCTACCCACCGCTAAGCTACATAAGCCTAATGACCGCTAAGTTACATAAGCCTAGCCGCCACAAAGTTACATCACCTATGGGTTACAATTTTTAGATGACGGTAATTTTACAATATTTCCCTTTAAAAAATACAAAATAGTAGTTATTTAAATACTTCAAATTTATATTTATTTAATATTTTATGTATATATATATATATATATTATATTGATATAATTTTTATATAAATCTATATAAAAATTACGGTGATATTGTAAATATGTAAGTTATGTGTGATAAAGTCAACTACTTTTATGATTTTCCATTCTGTAAATCATAAAGAACAACAAAGAGTTAAGAATTACGTTAAACAAGTTGTTTTGAAGAAATGGATTTGAAAATGTATTTCCATAGGCAATCAATTCCTTTGGGAAAATTACATAAGCATTGATCCCTTGTAAGGGTATTAATTATTTTTCTTGAATTTGTGCAAGGTATGCCTAGATAACTTCATGTCCCCAAATTGGTATTTAATTTTATCTCCTTTCCATATTTTTCTTGGACTCCATGCCCAAATGACACTGTCTATATCAATATTTGATGTGTCCCTTGATTTTTGCCACCATTGCTTTTTCTTTAAGAATTCCTGGTACCTTTATTTTTATGTATTTTCTTTTCTTGTGGGTTCCCACCAAATGTACCCTTATCTTTTGAGCCTTTGTGTGAACATCCTATATTAGAATTCATTTTTCCTTGCCCATCCATATAGGTATATTATCATCAATTGGTCTTACTAGTATCATCTAGCTCAACATTCACATCCACTACTAGGTTGAATTCCTCTTGAGGTCTATCAAAAATAGGCCCAACATATATATCCTTATTTGAAAGGAAATTTTGACTATAGTAGCTATCCATGTCAAGACATGGTGCACCCACTATCTGATCATACATTGCACTATCCTGAATTGTTTTTGGCCAAAAATAATATCTCCTCGTCATGCTATAATTGACAAAGGGAACATAGAACATTTTTACAATATGCAATCTTCTGGAACTCGATATGCTTCTCCACCATCTGTTGAACTATTTTCTCAAGTGTGTGATGTATGCTTAAATGCCTCTTTGCAGGTCTGCCATCTCTTTTAGTTCTTTGAAGGGTGCCAATGGAGGATCCCCTTCAAGAAAGAAAGGTTTCCCATCCACTATTTTCTAGATCTTAATTGGGTGTGACCATAAGGCATCCATGAATGATGATTTGTAATCCATGAAGAGAATGTTGTTGACAACATGGAATTTAAACATATTTGGTTGTTTGATTCCCACGATCTTGTAATTTCCATCTAGCAAGTGTGGTTCCAAAAAGGCATTAAAGTCATTAATTTTCATGATAAGGTACAAAGTGAATGTGTTGGAATCCTCTTGGCATGTTATGTAAGTCTCCATTATTTGTGGCAAAGATTATGTTTCCAATTTGCACAACATTTCTAATAATCGACTTAATGTATTATCTATGCCTTCATGTGTGTGTGGTCCACTAGAAGGAAACTCATGAACAATGTGTTGAAAACCCTTCTAGATGTCAGCATGGATGCAAAAGTAAACAATGTGTGATTTTTGTTGTCACTTACAACATTATCTTGTTGCAAGTAGAGAATTGGTTGTTATTTTCTAAATGAACTTGAACATATGCTTACAATTTTTTTGATAGATAAAGCAGGTTGAAGGGACCCGTTCCCTATTTACATAAATAGAGGCCCGACCTCAAGATTTCAAAGCAAAACAACAAAATCATAAGAGCAAAAAAGTAAGTAGTGGATATACACGAACATAGGCCAACATTATCTGAGATATACTATAACTATAGTACTAGGCAAGAGAGGGATTACTCTCTAGACCCCAAGGTGACAGCAACACTAGCAGCCTGAGACACCCGACCAAGGCTGGTATCATCTTCCATTTCAACTTTCACTTCAGAATTCACCCAGTTCAGCTAGAGAAAGTCATAGGCCCCTGCCACGACAGATGTAGCTTGGTCCATCCAGGTGGGATAGGGTCCAATGGAGTGCAAAGGGTCTTTAGATTAGGAAGCACCAGTAGGCATGGTTGGCAGCCCGGTCCTAGGCATACACCACCAACTGCTTAGTGAAGGCTAGGAGAATGCCAAACCATTTTTGAGTTCATTGAAGACACCCATAGCCACCCCTGATGCACTCGGAAAAGACTCATGCACAACCCATAATGCTAGACAACAATTCACCACTTCAAAGGCCAGTTACCAGATGTCTTTGGTCAAAGCTAATCTGACAGAGCTGGACTCACGACATCCGCTTTAGAGGGATGGATTATCAACAGGTTCTCAATGAATACAAAGGCAACACCACTATTGATGTGTGGCCAACCAACAATAGATAGATAGTCTTTACCTAGGAATCCTTTAATGGCATCCAACTCTTCGATGTAGGAGAGACGAAAAATTCTTTTCATCCGGTTGTCTATTATCCTAGAACGAAATACCATTTCATGCAGATCACAGCTCAAGGCAATTCATGGCAGACGAGGGACAACCATAGCTAGCAAAAGGAGGGAGAAAAAAAAAGGAGAAGCCCTTGTCCAAAGCATTAAATAGACCCTTCACATCCTACAAGTGTATCATTAGATGATGTGTGCTCAAAATCTGCCTCGCACAAGATCAATATCCCCAATCCTTCCCACGCTTTGGAATTGAATGCCACTATCTCCTGTTGTGCTTGCTTGATCGCTACAAATTTTCCAACTTGTCTCGCACAATTATTAATTTTTCAAACACGTGTTTAATGTTCCAGCACTGAAATTATTGAGTTGCCAAAGGACATTTTTAACTCCTAGGTCTAGTTTCCAAGACAGGCTTTCTTTTTAATTATGGCATTCACAATTACTAGCAAATCCCCTTCGATTTCCAAATTTTCTATCTTTAAGGAGGCCGCTAGATCTAGACCTTTGCTCAGAGCTTGTAGTTCAATCGAATTACAAGTGCCATCCCTGAGCTTGTAGGAGGTGGCACCGACTAATAATCCCTTTTCGTTTCTTATAATGCATCCAACGCCGAGATGCCCAGTTACTATGGCTGCTCATATGCTTACAATATTAGCTTTATGAGAACACTCATTTTTATGATTTTATTCTTTTCACTCGTTATAAACATCATATTACAACAATGCATCATGTAATGGGTGTTTTGAAGTCCCACTACTATATAACAAATCACCATATTGATCAGTAAGTGGATCTTCTAGCTTCTAGATACACAATGCCAATGATGTTATTGTGAAGTTTTCTCCTCATTCAACAAAAGGGAGACCATAGTGCCCAAGAACCCCAAATTTTTTCCCATGTGTTAGAATACCAGTCAAGGTGATGGGGATATTAATAGAATTTCTTATTGATTTTTCTTTTCTACCCATCCTTGGTACGCCAATTTTCATCTTGTCCATTTTTTCATGCACAATGCTCAAATATCTATTAGGATTCTTTACGATTTTGCTCTATGTGCATAGTAATTTGAATGTAATCATTATGCCATTTCTAGTGTTGATCTATTTGTGCCAGTGTTTCTGGACATGAGGTTGCTACACATTTGTTCTTAAGATCTGTGCACTCATCACATTTGGCGAAGAAGTTATTCTTGGTGATTGAAACATGGGAGAAATGTTCTTGCCATATTTTGCTAAGATTTGACTGTGACGTTGGAGGAAGGTCCAACAGTGAAAGGCCCTCATTACACTTTTTTAGGATGTAAGAAAAACTATAACATGCATGCAACAATCTCATTGTTACTTTAGTACCATCTTGTCCCATTGAACGAGACATGTGTGGCGATATATCATAATTACTCTCCACCATTTTGGATATCAATGCAATAGTTGTGACATTGTTTGACATTTGTATTTTTCCCATATATTTCTAGTTATTTCCCTCCTCTCACCATTAATCCAAGATTGTCTGTATCCGTAATAGGTTCTTTTTGGGATTCCATGACATCTGTACCATGCATTATGACATACACCCTTCCACATAACTTCAATTTATCTATAGTATGCTCAAAAGTTTGACCTTGATCACAATTACTAGCATTTGTGGTGAATGTATTAAGTACAATTTTTTTGATGGCAAGTTCATTCATCCCTAGAGTTAAATTCCAACTGTGATTAAAAGTGCTTTGAGAGATAGATTAGAGAGACATCCTTCCTTACAACAAGGTTTTTTCTCAACTTCAGATAGAAAATTTTCTCTTGTTTTTTCATCATTTTCCCTTGCCTTTGGTGTACTAGATGGAGTAATATTTACCTTTTAGCATTTGCAAGAGTTGTAAGGTCTTTTTATCAAGTTTTCATTACTACTACATATGGAGGATTCATATGAATTTGGGTATACTAGTTGAGGAAATGAATCTTCAAATACACTCCATATTTTTACCGGTAAACTCTTCTGGAATTTATTTTAGCCTTACTTTCATAATTGAACCATTTGGATGGGACAACTAGATGACATGCCATTGGATGAGATATCCTTTTGATATGGAGAAAACCTTACAAAAAGTCCTGATTAATTTATTAATATGCACCCAAATGTATTGCCATCCAATTTTTTAAAATGCACCATGTATCCTTAAAAACATTTGTAGTTGTTATTTCGCAACAAATTTGTGTTATTTTGAACAAAAATGTATCACCTCCATTGAAATTAAAATTAAAGTCAAGTGTTTGATGTGGTAATTGTTTTTGGAGTTCAAAATTTCTATTAACATGAAGTGCAATTATTGTTTCTAGATAAACTAGGTTTTTGATTGGCCAGGAAACTTTGTTGTTGCATTGTAGACTTAGATATCAATTATTGTGTTGTATACTAGTTGAGGAAATGGATCTTCAATTGCACTCCACATTTTTACCGAAACTCTTCTAGAATTTTTTTAGCCGTACTTTCATAATGAAACCTTCTCGATGGGCCAACTGGGTGACATGCCATTGATGAGGGATCCTTTTGATACGAAGAAACCCTTTCAAAAATACCTAATTAATTTATCAATATGCACCCCAAATATATTGCCATCCAATTTTTAAAAATGCACCATGTCTCCTTCAAAAACATTTGTAGTTGTTACTTCAAACAATTTTGTTTTCTTTTGAACAAAAATGTATCACCTCCCTTGAACTTAAAATTGATTGATGTGGTAGTTTTTTCTTGGAGTTCAAAATTTCCATTCACATGAAGTGCATTTATTGTTTCTAGATAAATGAGGTTTTTGATTGACAGAAACATTGTTGTTGTGTTGTAGAATTAGATATAAATCATTACATGTAGTTATAATATTCTCCACAAAAACACCAAACTGTGTGGGTCCCAACACTACTAAAATAACATGTTCTTCTTGTACCAAGGATATAAACCCTTCAACTATGTCACCTTCTTTCTGAGCACACTTATGTTTTAGCACCACGTAGGTTGTAGCAAATTCATCCATGTCTTTAGGAGTTGTGAAACAATGGCTATCATTGTTAGAATTCAAACCCTCATCCTCATTAAATGTATCCTTTGAGTCACTTCTCATGATGTTTTTAATTCCATCATCCCCACATGCGAAACTTTTGAAATCACATGTTTAATAATTTTATTCCTTTCCCATGGAATAAAGTATACCTTGTTTTCAATTTCTTCTAGGGTTTCATAATCATCAATTGTTTATGGAGGTCTCGCTCTTCCATCAATACAAAACTTATTGTGTTAATGAATAATCTAGACACCATGTCTCTACAATTGAGTGTAGCTTTGATGGATAAACTAGTCCCTATGCAACTTTCACACCTTTGGATAGTAAATCCACATGTTCTCCATATTCAAAAATAGAGTTCATTTTCAATTGTATCCACAAATAAAAAGATAAAATTAGTACTAAGGACACTTAAATATTTAACCTTAGTATGGAGAATTGAAATCAAAATGAGAAAATAAAAATATACATCTTATATGAACATCTTTGAAACCTCATTTAATCCAAATATTTGAACATATGGAGAATTTGGCTCCTATTTGACCATATTAGTGCTCTATTTGACCATATAACACATTGTATTAGACTCTTAGATCCTACTACTGTGTGTATATTTTTATCCATAAAACACATAGTGTATGGCTTTCAAAATTTGTATATCCTAGCGGCTATTGGGACTTAAATTTTTCTCGTACATGCAAAAATTCAAATATTGACTAGAATGGCAAGTCAAATGTTAGTGACGCACTTCAATGTGCGAGCGAGCACAATTCCAAGTGTGAAAGCTCACACTTAGATGTGCGAGTGATTTCTCATCGTAGTGCGAGTGAGTCGAGGAATCACACATCTCTAAGTGATCACTCACACGACAAAGTGTGAATATTAACACTTGGAACAACGATCACTTCTATATCAAGGGCCATCAATAAAATTTTCACTTGCCATTCTAGTCAAAAATTTCTAGCCTAGTGGCCTCTTGACTTAAATTTTTCTCGTACACATGATAATATTGAAGACAACTATTTATAAAATTATTACTCACACTAAGGAATAGTTCAATGTCCTCTAATTTAAGTTTAGTATATATTTAGGGCCATTAATATTGTGTCAAAGTAAATCGTTACTATATTTTATTCTCTCTAATTGTATAGCTATGTTTATTTGATGGTATAGAGTTCAAGTTTAGTCTTTATTTGATTAATGGTGGTGCTATATACTTTGATTCAATTATGTGTATTAATTGTTTCTTAGGTTTTTATATCTTACATAATATTTTAACAATATAAGTTTATTATTAATAATTGTCTATAATATTGAGTAGAAGTAACCCATGCTACATAGTTTATTATTAATAATTGTCAATATTAAAGACTTAATTTCAATTAAATTTATGTATGTCAAATTTAAGTTTCAAACAATGTCAAAATTTAGTTTTCATACATTAAAAATTATGTTATAAAAATATTACCTTAATTCTTTACAATAACAATTACACTTTTTTGTAAGGTCAAATGCTACCTAATTAATATTATGTTCCCTAAACATTAATTGGCCATTAAACCGAATAATGTAAAATCTGCCATTTGAAAGTATTTTTTTGTACTGTATTTAATGTTAAGTGGTACAATATTAAATTTTAATCCATGCAAGCTCTGTCAATGTCTTGATTTTAATGCAATAAAATGGAAAATTGTATACTCATTTGGAAGGTGACAACACCAAAATAAGGAGCACATATACAAATGGGGGAAGAACAAAGTTACGAAAATTAAAAGAGGTAAAGCATTGTTATTCTATTTTGAAGAATTTCATTTTGTACACCCATTTCACAATGATTGTAAATATTGCATTTGTTATTAGGTACTTAACCAATTTTCAATGTTTCTCCACAAGTTTTGATTCTATGAAATTACATAAAGACAACACTTGTTGTATATATATTATTAAAAATGAAAAATGAAATGAAGTTTAGATAAAATATGTAGTAAGAAAATTGTTTCATTTGTGAATGTTTATAGTAACTAATAAATTTGTAGGACATGAAAAAATCACCATTTTCCTTGTTTTCACATATCGAATCCCAAGGTCTCAAATCAACTCCAAGAAAATATGAAGACAATATGGATTTTTCAACATAGCTAAGAAACTGCCATGAAAAGGACTTATGCGTATAAATTTGATGGAAATAGTGTCTCAAATTTGTAAGAAAATACAAGGGATTACATTCCACATTCACAAATAGATCTAAATACTCCATATATTGTTGATGATTCAAAATTGGAAGAAACATTTTCAATAACCCATACATATGATAGAGATAGAAATAATGAGGAGCTGATGAAAGAATACAAAGAAGAGCTTTGGCCAAAATTTGTTGTGAAAACATTTATTTCAATATATGAAGATTTAAACTGGGAAAACTTGGTAAGAAACATTGGGATAATGTAGTAGATTCTTTGAATCAAGTTTATGGAAAAACATTCACTAGGATGCAATGCAAATACAAGATGAACATGTTGAAGAAAACCTCAAGAAGGAGAAACAATTGGAAAACACAACAGGGGAAACACATTCAACATGGAGTTTCTATGAAGATATGGTTACACTGGAAAACACCCAAGGTTATTGGTTTTAATGGAAAATAAAGGGTTAATATAAGCACTTCTACTTCTGAAAAAGACATGAGAGGGAAATCAGAAATCCCTTCTATCAACATTGAAAATTTGGAAGGAGAAAACCAAGAAACCCCTTTGAATAAAAATGGAATTCAATGCAAACATGTAAAGAGAAAAAGAAACTCTTATGGAGATTTGAAAGAGATAATGAAAAATAGCATGCATCTATTCAGTCAGACAATGAAAGAAATTGAGTAGGGAAGACTTCAACTTGAGCGTGAAAGAATGGAACAAGAGAGAAAGCTAATGGAGAAAATATTGGATGTACAACTTCAAGTTGTAAGTCTTTTTACCCAGGTAAATTACAATTTTTAACCATAGTAATATAGTATTGCATCATACATTCCATTATAAAAGATGGTATACATTATGTAAGAAAAAAGATCATGCATTGGAGTTAGCTAATACTTCTCTATTTTACATTCTTCTTTTTATTTCAGAACAATTCCAATGATCAACATCATGGGTGCCACCAAGAGCATTGACACATACACACACACATCTCAAGATACCGATTCTATAACAAAAATTTAAAAATGATGTCGATAAACATGTATATTTTTGTTGAGGACAATACACTGATTTAATATGTGAGACATCAATTGAACTACATATAATTGGTAATATAGTTAAATTATGGAATACTTATATAATCAAGATGTAATTTATAGAGGATTATAGACACTAAAATTTGGTATCGTTACTCTTGTCGCCTCGCTTCACTTTTTTCGGCTTGGTCACCTATCTAGACCCCTATTATTTTAATTCATATTCTTATTAATATTCACATCTTTTCCATCTATTATCCCATCCATTTTAATTTATTTATTAATTCTAATTAATTATCCCCTAATCCTCATCTCATTATATAATTGGTCTTAATCATCCTCAATTTATCTTCTCTAGGTTATTTATCATCCTTAAACTCCTAGTTTCTCATCCCTAGGCTTCCCTTAGCCTTTATTTACTCCATTTCATCCCTCACCTACCCATTTCACCTCCTTATGTAGCCCTAACCTACATAAGCCTTTCAAAACCCTAATCCCTCTTCTAATGGGCTTGATGCCTCAAGTTAGGCATCCTCCCACCACCTAAATGGATGGTTCCTATAGTTGGTGGTGACTTACCTAGGTCACCATCAACCATATAAATCCACATTTCCCCATCCAAAGGATGCATTATCAAATATTTCCTATTTTTACGACCTTATATTCGTGCTTGAGCTTCTCTCAGCAAGTTTAGCACTTTCTTGAGTCCCTTTGATCTTGCTTGAATCATCTGTGGATACTTTGGGAGTTTACTTTACCTTTGTATTGATTCATTCCATTGTTACATCATTGATATTAGTATTATTAGTTATAAATATTTTGTAGGTCCAACTCGCCATTAGAGCTTCGATCCACCTTTCCTTCATCTATTTTGTGTGTAGGTTGTTAATCTAACCCATTCACTTTTGGCTTTGCCTAGATCATCCCAGTCACCATTGACCTGTCAGTTTCCCTCGTCCCGCCTCTGTTTTGTTACTTATTCTACCATCCATATCTATAGTATTCTATTTTTCTATTTCCTACAACCACACATAATTTATAGATCCATAATTCTACCATTCTCGGTCACTCTAGATCCATTTTTTTAGTCTTCTGTAATTGCCAACCCATCCCAAATACCATTGAATTGAGCCATATCTTCAACCTACCCATCTAAATCCTTATTTTCTTACATCCTTTTATATCCCCCATTTCATATCTCTTCTTCATGTTACTATCAGTTTATATAGGCCTTCAACATCTTAATATCTCAGTATACATAGTTGTTCGATCTACACTTTTAGTTACTTGTTTTGATCCATCTCGCCTACATTGGCCGCCGACTAGACCTCTCGTAGCTTGGGTCACGATCGACCTAGCTAGGTATATTTCATTTTTGTTAATCTAGGTGAAATTTGTACTTTCCTTTTAGTTCTTTAATTTGAGATTCTCATTTAGGTTTAGATTCTACATGTTATTCAGTCCTTTATGTTTCACTTTATCCTCTTTATCAAATATGGGGGTTGAAATCTGCATAAGGAAGTTCATGCTTCTTATAACTCGACTTTAGGTAACGCCTCATCTACCATATAATCTATTTTACTTCTAGTTATCTTTGTTGTGTAGATCCATCCACTTACAAAGGTTATCTAATTTCCACCCATCCATTTGTCACCATTGATGGTGCAAATTAACTTACAACAATTAATATGTTGTTCATCAATCTACAATCATTTAATTATCATACCTAGGGACATAAAATTTCAATATTTCCAGTGTTGTATGCACAGTTACAGATGTTTGAGGAGTGTAAAGGTAAATTGTTGTCACTACAATTAAGAAATAACAATATTGGAAATGAACTAGACTATGACTGAAATGAATACTATGACTATGGAAAAGCATGTAAGAATGGAATATATAAATAAATAAACTCACTAGTTTAATCATGTAAGGAATTAAAACAACAATCGAAGGAGACAATTAGTAAATCAGTAAGTGGGCCCCACCTTGGGTGCTAATCCCTCCTAAGGTTTGTGTCTAGAAATAATTAATGTAACTCGATTCTTATTTCATCAGCATGAAGGTTACAAGTGTAAAATACAATAATTTCCCTATCTATGGATAGATATCCTCTGTATGCATCCATTCTCGCATCATTAATATTTCCTTTTTATATCTTTCATTACAACAGAGGCATGAAGAGATAAAGTCCTACTAGGATTTCTAGTTGGATTAAGTAAAAGATCTCAACCAAACAATTGAAACTTACATGCATGCAACAAAACTATTCAATATATGTTCTTATACAATAACATAACTTAACTAATCAATTAGTTTATCAACCGTATTAAATTAATTAGTTTTTTGTTTGAGTTACAACACATAATCAAGTGATGGTGTTGAGTCTTCTTCTTGTTCACATAATTGCTTCTTCTATCAACACATGCAAGCTTAGGTGTAGTGTCCACATTGTACAAGCTCCTCAAAATCACAACTTTATGTATGTGTGACCTCCTTTGGTTGTGGACGCTTTGCTATAGATAGGTCCCTTTGGCTGCATGTCAGTTTCTATAGATGACCTCTTCACTATGAATGAGTTCCTTTGGTTGCATGTTGGTTGCTATGTATGGATTCTTTTCACGCATATAAAAATTTTTTGCAAACAAGGATGACATTTATACAAAACATCATTTAACATCATATTGCAACCAAAATAATAAATGCATACTCATAATCCACAAAATAAAGTAAACCTTAGTAATAATTATATTAACTAATATCCATGCCATGAGTTCAAGTTATAATGGAAATGTTCAGCAATATCACTAGGAAATACAAGTTTAGGGGTACAATTGGCTAAATAAAAATATAGTAGATGAGGTGTTTAAAAAGAAATAAAACAACTCATTACACCCCCTGCACTAACTTCTTTAATCTCTCGTATTCAAGATTCTTTAGGTGCCTCTATTGGTTTAGCATTTGATTAAATGATGCTACATAAGTGCCTAAAGTCAGCTTGGTTTAGATGTTCCTTCCATCTTAGTGAAGAAGTAACCTATATTCGTTTTGTATCTTTCCATGATCTTATATGTCCTCATCTAATTCCTTGTTTCCGCACTAATGCAACATAAAATAGTGGAAAATTGGTGGATAATAACCAATTGAAACCAATTTTTCCACATCATTTAGAAATTTCTATGTATGCATTTATCCTCCTGAAAGTTGGAATGATATTATGATAAGAATGCATTTCTTTTCTTTGCATTTCAGGGGACATTTCTTGCTAGTGCATCCTACAGCCCGCACTATCTCTTGGCATTGAATTTAATGTTGTTTCTAGCTTCATCATGAGCTTCCTATCTCATCCGGTGTACTCGTTGTCTAATATCTTTGTGCTGCATGTATTTTCCATACTCCTCAATAATTGCTCATGTATTTGAAGCTTCACCTTTGATCATCAATGGTTTCACTTTACATAGGTGCCTATACTCAACCATCTATTTTTCTATGTACAACTCATTGTTAAAATAGGAACACAGTGCCCTAATTGGAACATCTCCAATGTAAAGTACTGGGATCCAATCCATGTCATATTCCAAGGCATAATTGTACATATATAACTCACATAATAGCAGCTTTAATTTCATGAGGCATTTTTAGATATATCCTAAAGAAAGGTCTGGCTCCACTAATATCAAATGGAATATCATTGTTGATATAGGTATACTTTAACTACAACATTTGTTCTTTCAAGAAAATGGCATAAATGTTAGATGATGGTTTGCATTTAAATATTTCATTGGTCACTTGAACTGTATCTTCCTGCTTCTTCTTGACTCTTTCAATTTCTTTGTCCTTTGCCTTAAGTTGTTTATCCTTTTCTTCAAGGTTCTCGCTGATTTTTGAAGATTAAATCTTCCTTCTCCCTTTCTTATTTTCCATGCAAATTTCTATTAACATAGTTTTCAAATTTCTGCACCGAGTAATATAACAAGGTTGTTTGAGTGGCCATGTTTCTACAAGTTAGTTTTGGAGGGTCTTTGAAAACTTCTCTCGATGATAACCTCGTGGTCGTAGGCTAACTTGTGGCAATAATGGGGAAGCAGTGCTCTAAGTTGGTTTCAACTATATCCTTAGTAATTGTGGGAAGATTTTCATGTACTGCTTTGAGGTTGTTGTTTTGTTTCAAGAATTCAAGTGAGTGTTAATTTTTTTGGAGTAATTTTTTTTTGAATTCTACGATCGAATCACATGTAAGACAAGAAGGAAATGAATTAAATTCATTTGAATGCTATAAATGTGTGAGGTGACATGGTGTGATGGAGTGGGGTGACGTAGAGTGACAACTCATAGGGTTTAAAGGTGGTGACAATAATTGCTATTTAAAGTCATTTATGATATGGCATAAATATTAATTAAACATATCCAATCTATCGCTACTTTATTAAAGTGAAATGAGTGCACTTATCTCGAGATATGCACTAGATGATGACAACATGTGCCTTGCTATAATTTACATCTTCGTTGCATGTAGATTTATCATGATGTCAGTATGTTGAGGTGCTATGATGCTACAAATGCAGCTTTTTAGTGTTGCAAGCGTATGCAATGTTATACTAAAGACTCCTTAATGAAATCAATTAATTATCGAAGAGGGAAGATCTGGGTTTTTCTCGTGCTAGTCATCTTCAAAGACTATTATATTTGCAGCTTGTTCCTTATTTTATCCATGCAATCATAAGTTATGTTAACAACAAAACAAAACAAATATTTGCTGCATGTTGCTGCAAGCGGAAATTTAGTCTTTGCACCATCTCCTTCTGTCAGAGACCATGCACTTCTTGTAAAAATACACCAAATCCTCAGTAAATATAAATTATAAGAAAATAAAACATGTTAGTTGAGTGGTGTTGATCACCAAGAGGGCTGATCACATCACTTTTATTCACCCTTGAATATTTAGTAAGCTAAATATACCAAGGCCACTAAAAATCTCATTCTTCAATAAATTCAGAAGATGAACTAACAGTTCAACTTCTAATCTTAACTCTGATGTTCTCATCTCCATCTTGCTTTGACCTCCTCTAAACTACTGCATGAAGGTGCTTCTATCAGTTGGATTTTTGTACAACCTCAACCTATGACCATTCACTAGTAGTTTGAATCTCATAGGATCTATGGTAGTGAGTTTCACAGCTCCATTGGGAAATATTTTCTCAATCTCATATGGGCCTAGCCACCTTGTCCTAAGTTTTCCCATGTGGTCCTTGTACTTGAGTCAAATAAGAGAGACCAATCACCTTCTTGAAATTGTGTTGTCTTAATGAACCTATCATGCCATTTGATCGCTTTGATTTTGTGTCACTTCTGTATTATGCGCAACTTGTCTCCTCATTTCATCCATCTTGTTGAGTTGGATAATCCTCTTCCTTTGAGCTTCAGACAAATCTATGCCTAGTTCAAGTGTAGTCCTTAATGTCTTATTTTCAAATTAAATAGGGAGAACATTAGTCTTACCATACAAAATCTCGATGGTTTGAGGCATGTTATTGTCTTCCAAGTTGTGTTGAATGACCAAACTACTTCTAGAAGTCTATTTTCCCAATCACTCCTGTGGGGTAAAATAGTTTTGTCAAGATAGATTCTATTTCCTGTTTGTTACCTCAACTTGACCATTAGATTGGGGATGATAAGGTGTAGACTTCTTATGTCTGATTTCATATTCCTTAGCTAGATCAGAAATAACTTCAGCAATGAAGTGTGTACCTTGATCTGTAACAATTTATCATGGCACTCCATACCTCATGAAAATGTGGTCATATAAGAATTTAGCAAATTTCTCACTCTTTTGATTTGGAAATGATTTCACTTCTATCCATTTAGTGAGGTAATATGTACACACCAAAATGTACTCTTTCTGCTAAGATTTAGGATCTATTACACCAATGAAGTCCAAACCTCATTTATCAAATGCCCGTAATACTAACGAGGTCAGAATGGCATTTCATCCGAATTAGTAGGCTTATCCATTCTTTGGCACTTATCACATCTTCTTATGTACAATGCTGCATCCTTATGTAATGTAGGCTAGTAATACCTTATTGTCAACAATTTTTGTGTCATTATTTTTGCAGCAAAATTTCATTTACATGATTGAATGTGGCATGATTTGAAGATACCATATATTTCCTCATCATCTATTCATCTTCTCATAACATTATCCTACCCCGTGTGAAATAGAAAACTAGCTATCCAAGAAAAATTCACACTTTTCTCAACTATGTATTTCTTTTCATAATATAAATAGTGTGGAGGTGTCTTACCTGAGACTAAATAATTAGCTATATCAACATACTAGGGTGTTCTAGTGGAAATGGAAAATAGGTGCTCATCTGGAAAAGATTCATCCACTACTTTTTCTTCATTATTATTCTCCATTCTTTAAATAAATTCAGCTACAACATTGTCCTTACCAGGCTTATCCACAATGGTGACATCAAACTCTTGCAAGAGTAGTAACCATATGATTATTCTAGCTACTTACAACTAGTTTGTTGATCAAATATTTAATTGTTGCATGATCAATATGAATGAATACTGGATAACCTGTGATGTAGTTCTTGAACTTATTGATAACATAAACCACTACTAAAATTATTTCTCTCGTGATCAGTATAGTTGAGTTCAACAGGCCACATGTTCTTACTAACATAGTAGATTGTGTAATTTAGAATTCCATATTTTTGTCCTAGAACAAATCCAATGGCGTGATCTGAGGCATCAATATGAATGTGAAATGGAAAACTCCAATTTAGTCCTCTTAACACATGTGCAAAAGTCAACATTTTCTTCAAAGTATGGAATGCAACCTCACATTTCTCAGTCCACTCAAAGGTAACATATTTTCCTTAAAGAGGATAAATAATGGTGCTGTAAATCTTACTCAAATTCCTATATAAATATTTTTAATACCCAATATGTCCCAACAATCTCCGCACATCCCTCTCGCTTCTTTGGTGTTGGTAGATTTATAATCATAGATATTTTTGCTAGATCTACTTGAATTCCAATAGTTGATAGATAATGCCCCAACACTATTCCTTCAAACATCATCATATAACATTTTTCATTACTTAAGGACAAGTTATGCTCCTTGCACCTCTTGATAAATTTGTCTAGATTCTTCATTGCTTCATCAAAATTACTGCCATATACTGTAAAATCATCCATATATACTTCCATGCAATCATTAGTTAGATTTGAAAAATACTCAAAATTGCTCATTGAAATGTAGCAGTGCATTACAAAAACCAAAAGGAAGAACATAATATGCAAACGTTCCCCATGGGCACATGAATGTGGTCTTGTCCTGGTCCTTTGGTGTAATCTAAATTTGGTTGTAGCCACTATAGCCATCTAAGAGAAAATATTTCTTGCCAACAAGAGTGTCAAGTACTTGATCAATGAAAGGAAGTGGAAAATGATCCTTCTTTGTTGCTGCATTCAGCTCTCTATAGTCCACGCAGATTCTCCATTTTCCATTCTTCTTAGGTACAATGACAAGGGGTGACACCCATTAATTATATGAAATTGGATATATGAATCCAACATCCAATAATTTTTGTAATTCTTCTTTCATTATATCCCTCACTACTGGATTCATTCTTCTTTGTGGGTCATTTTATTGGCTTGCAACTATATTTGATGTATATATTATGTGTATAGAGCTTAGGTGTATCCCATGTATGTCTCCATAGTCCCATACAAATGTTGTCTTGTGTTTCTACAGAAGAGTAATTAATGTAAGCTCTTGTTACAAGCTCAAAGTTTTGTTTACATTGAGTGGCTTTCCCAAAAAATTTCCAATTTCTTAGAGAGATTAGTCATAGAGCATATAATGATACTTATATAATTCAATATACAATCATGTGGAAGAAGTTGGTGGAGGATGTAATTCTTACCTGGAACGTTCATAGTGCTTTGTCATGTAGGATTTGATTCTCAAGACAACTTATACATTGTAATTTTCCATCTACTTCTTCATTCTTCCCATAATTATTTTGTAAGACGTTAGAAAGAACAACATCTTCTTCTTTCCCTTCAATTATACATGACTTATCCAACATCATGAGCTGCTGAATTAAGATTTGGTCTTCTTTTGGCTCTTCAACCCAAACGGTTTGGTCTTCTTCACTTAGTGGTTATGCAGGGGGTAAAATATGATATTCTTGGTACTAATCCCATGATAGATAATCATATTACCAGATCTTCATCCTATGAATGCGTCAACAATTTCCAATCATGGTATTCCCAAGATGATAGGATATCCTCCCAAGATTTCTTTTGGTCAAGAACAATCAAATCAAAAAGTACTCCCAAGAGTCCTACTACTACTACTACTACTACTACTACGTTTTCTAGGCTTAATTTTTGATCTATCCGTAAGATGCAAGACTATGGCTATTGGTCTTAGTCCTCTAACTTCAAATCATCCATGATTTGTTTTGTCATTACATTTATTGCTGCCCCCAAGTCAATTAGTGTGTTCTTGATCACTATGCCATTAATTGTGACATTTACCAAAGGAATTCCTAG
Organism: Taxus wallichiana var. yunnanensis; assembly: GCA_018340775.1. Lineage (NCBI taxonomy): Eukaryota > Viridiplantae > Streptophyta > Pinopsida > Cupressales > Taxaceae > Taxus > Taxus wallichiana. Next base: position 35,651,050 of record CM031242.1, read on the forward strand.
ATCTATGTATTTGGGAAGAATTGAGTTCCCAAGCATAATATTAGCTAGTTGTCCAATGACCTTTACAAGATTTCTTGGATCTTTCCTCTTTCTTCCTGGTTTCTTTATGCATAGATCTTTAACCAATTTTTTATAGATGGGCACATCCTTAATAGCTTGAATCAATGGAATTTTGACACAAATGTCTTTCAAATTGGTTGAAAAAATTAGAATCGATTATGATTTGAGGTCAATATTATTTTCTTGTAACCTTTCAAGAAATGGTGGCTCATTACCCTTGCTCAAAATTTTATCAAAGTTGCTATAGTGATTAACATGAAACATATTATGTTGTTGTTGCTTGCGATTTGTTTGCAACATTTTGTTTCTTTACTATGGATCATCCTACAATGTCCGTGATTCATCAACAATCTTGTAATGGTGGGTCTAGTTGGTGGAGGAAATTTTCTTCTTGAGTGAAGATGTATATTGTTTATATCAACAAAATAGGTAGGGTATTGATCTGGTTCAATGGAATAGGCTAGTTAAGTAGCTTTATTGTTTGGGTTAGGCATTGGATGAGTTGGTAGTTGGGTAGATTTTGGTTGAGATCCTACTTGGGGGTTTGGCATCGAGCTTCTTTGTTGTGGATAAGGAGGTTACTGATAAGATTGTTGGTAATTTAGAGGTGCCATTTTGCCCTCCTCTCCAAGGATGTTGCCATGATTGAGGAGGTTGTTGTCATTTTTGTTATGGTTGGCCTTGGAATTGAGGTTACCACTGTTGTTGATATTGGTTGGGATATGGGGCCCAACCTTGAGGGTTATCCCAAGGTGGGGGATGCATATATGAATTATTAGACCAATTTTGAAATGAATGCATAGGGTCTTGTGTCATACCTCCTTTCCTCGGTGGTCATGGTTTTATTTGAGAAACATAGAAAACTTTCCCATCCTCTATCTCCAACATCTTAAAATCAGGTGAAGCCTCCCTTTCTTGAGAAATGTTGGCTAATTCTCTAGCATCTACAATCATATTTCTTCCTTCTACATGCATGGCAGTACTCGTGAGTGCTGCTTCTACATATTCCTTTTTCTTTTTGGCATGTAGAGCATCTAATTGATTGGCCATGTCATTGACAATCTCCTACTTCATATTTTTAAACATGTTGACAATCTCTGACTTGGATATGTCCCCAATTATTTTGGTAGCTGATCCACCTCTTGATCTTACACTTCTTACCCTCTTCATAGTAGCTCTTGAGTAATTTTTGCAGGCTTCACATATGTCTACAAAAGTAGATTTTGAAATGTCTCCTGCTCCTATCAGATCCAGAGCATCCATGTCCTCCTCACCGAGTCCCTTAAAAAGATTAATTTGAGAGATTCAGGTGGTAGTTTGGTGTGCCTTGAATTTTGAACGTAGAATAAGAACCTTTCCAAATAGTCTTCTAATGGTTCATCCTCTTTTTGTGCCATTTTGTAGATTTCATCACCTCCTCTACTACTTGGTCTGTAATAATCCTGGTACTTATCGAGGAATTTCTCCTTCATTTGTGCCCACATGGTTACAACATTTCTTCCCAATCCCATGAACCATCTCAAGGCTACATCCTTGAGTGTAGCAGGAAATAACTTTAATTTATGTGCATCAATAGTATAATCATAACTCTTGCATAGAACATCAAACTCAAACAGAAAGGTGTTTGGGTCTTCTAACATGGATCCATGAAAGTTGGGCAAGGCTGAGGGAGAAATATTCTTCATACCAACAGCTGCATTGTTGTCAGTGATGGGGAACTCAAAGGTGGTTTCCCATGTCAAACATTTTGAACATTTTGATTTACTTCTTCGCCATCTCTAGTTGCTCCGAGCAACTTCAAAGCTCTCACTGAAGATTTTCTTCGAACAAAAACCTAGTATGAAGGTTTATTCTTTGAAATCCTCAAAGGTATATGAAGAGATCTATGCTACCTATGGATTAGGTAAAAATCTACCATGGACATCTCTTTTAAGGTGCATACATAAACTACTCAACTCTATCAACATAAAATTAGTTGGGACGGTTGTTTGGAAGTAAATTTCCTAAAACCTAAACTTCTCTAAGAAATAAAAACCTCTTCAAAAACTTATAACTTAGTAGTATCCCCGAAACAACACCAAAAATGGTGGTGCAAATTAACTTGCAATAATTAATATGTTGTTCATTAATCTACAATCATTTAATTATCAAACCTAGGGACATAAAATTTCAATATTACCAGTGTTGTATGCATAGTTACAAATGTTTGAGGAGTGTAAAGGTAAATTTCTATCACTACAATTAAGAAATAACAATACTAAAAATGAACTAGACTATGACTGAAATGAATACTATGACTATGGAAAAACATGTAAAAATAGAATATATAAAGAAATATATTACTACTAAATTAATCATGGAAGGAATTAAAAACTAACAAAAGGAGAAGGCTAACAAACCACAAGTGGGCCCTGCCTTAGGTTCTAATCCATCCTAAGGCCCGTGTCTACAATAATTTAAGATAACTCAAATTCTTATTTCATTAACATGAAGGTTACAAGTTGAAAATATAACAAGCTCCTTATTTATGGATCGATCTCCTATGTATGCATCCATTCTACATCACTAATATTTCCTTTTATATTTTTCATTATAGTAGAGGTGTGAAGAGATAGAGTCCTACTAGGATTTCTAGTTGGATTAAGTAAAATATCTCAACCAAATAATCCGAAAACTTACATGCATGTAACAAAACTATTCAATAGATGTTATCATACAATAACATAACTTAATTAACTGATCAATTGATCAACAATTATTAAATTATGATTTAAATTAATTAGTTTTTGTTTGAGTTGCAACACATAATCAGGTTGGATTCAATTCTTCTTCTTGTCACATGACTACTTCTTCTATTAACACATGCGAGCTTAGGTGCGAGTGTCTACATTGTGCAAGATCCTAATAATCATGACTTCATGTATGTGTGTGACCTCCTTTGGCTATGGACTATTTTCTCGTAGACGAGTCCCTTTGATGCATGTCGCTTGTAGATGACCTCTTCACTGTGAATGAGTTCCTTTGGCTACATGCTCTCGGTTGTGTATGGATTCTTTGTAACATATTAGTTACTGCATATAAAAATTCTTTGCAAACAAGGTTAGAATTTATACAAAGCATCATTTAACATCATATTACAACCAAAAGAATAAATGCATACTCATAATCCACAAAATAAAGTAAACCTTAGTAATAATTATATTAAATAATATCTATGCCATGAGTTCAAGTTATAATGGAAATTTCAAAGAAGATTACCGAGAAATTAAAGTTCAGGGGTATAATTGGCTAAACAAAATACAGTAGATGAGGTGTTTAAAAAGGAAATAAAATGACACATAAACCATCTAATTCTAAGGTACCTTAAACCCTTACATGTTTTGAGTTATTTAATTTTCTTTAGTATCTAGTCCACTAATCTGAACAGGAAAGAGAAAATTTAGTCCAACATTCTGGCATGCCTAGTGGGATGACCCTTTTAGGTGAGTCTCTTGCATTTCGTTTCATTTTCTATATTACTCCTACTTCTCACTAACCATGTAGATTAAGGATTTTCTTTTTCTTGTTTGTGTTGGGATTTTGATTGCTCGATTTTGCTCTTCACTTGCTTTATTTTTAAGATCAGATAAAAAGGAAAAGAGAAAACTAGGTATTCCTCTTTTTGTCTTAGTTTCTCCTTTTGCATCATATTTTCCATTCCTTGTGTGGTTGTTCTCATTGAATCTCCATATTTGGTTTTGGGCTTAAAACAAACCTCTTGCATTATTGCTTACAAATCTAGTGTAAGTAGGGGTTTAATTGGTTGCATTTCACACTTCTTCACACACATCCAAACACACTAATCAAATTCACACATCAAAACAATCCCATACTAGGTGGACCTAATTGGGATTTCATCACCCAATAGGAAATCCACTGCAGTTGTTCTAGCCGCGTTATAAATCTTGCATAGATTCGGGCCTCACGTACCTTTGGGTATATCAAGGACTCCCCATCCAAAAATACCTGAAACCAACCTTAGATTTCCATTTCCTAGGTACCCTCATTATCCATCCCCCTTTTTCTTTTTTCACATTTTCTAAATTAATCAAGATAAAGAAAACATTACATGCTTGACTTGTTTGCCTTAATTAGTGTAGCTATTGTTTTCTTGTTTTGTTTCATGCCCATTATCACACGCTCTTTAGCTAGGAAAATGGAACAAAATATTGCATCAAACAATTCCATCACTTTGATTAACTAAAAATGTACTTATGTTAAGCAAACCGGGCACCCCGGTCTATGCAAAATCTCCGAATCGATCTTCATAGGTTTGGTAGGTGGTTCAAACCCTTTCTATTTATCACATCAATCTCACCGCACTACTCCGTATGTCACTAATATTCCAAGATGAATAGAAAGACCTAAAAACCCTAAACAAACATCAATCCCTAAAAATAAAAATGCATATGATAGGGTCGACTGACCTTAGCTGCCACAATAGTGGACTTACTAATTGAGCATTGCACTACATTCTAGACCCAAATGTAGTTCTCATGTGTGTGTGAAACATGTCATAGGTTATTCTTGTGCTAGTCATACTTTGTGATGTAACGAGCTAACTATGTGTAGAAAATGTAATAGGATGGTGGATGGAATAGAATAGAATATTCCCCTATGTTGTGTGTGATGTAGATGTCCTAGCCTTATGCCTTGTGATTGATCTATGTGGATGCAAATGATATCTAATGTAATAGATGGATACAACTCTAGGTGGATGATAGTAGTGGTAGTGCTTGGTCCCTCATTATGCTCTCATAACTTTATATTTTAGGGTTCTCTTGATCTGATTTCATAATTAACCTCAAGATGGATGACCACCAAAAATATAAAGACCTAAAACAACTAGAAAGATCCCAAAAAGTGGTGGGAAAGTTAAAAAGAACTAGGGAATCCTGGTGGGACCAAGATAAAATGATGGGAAATGATGAAAGATGATTGGGCATGTGTATGGTGAAGGTCAAGAATGACAATATAAAATCAAATAAAAATGGCCAAGAGACGGGGTTAATTAGTACTTTCTTCACTCAAAAACCTCTAAATAGTAGTATGAGACCATGAATAAATAATGTCTAAAGTGCATGATTTTGTTTCTACACACTTCATCCCAACAAAATTCTTCTATGATCATTGTCTCATCCATGCCTATGGTTACCTCTTTCATGGTCACCCAACCTTTGATCATCAATATACATCATCAATGACCTCTTTCCCAAACTATCACCCATGATAAAACCTATCCTTTCCTAGATAATCAATCCATCCCTAGATAATCAATCTATCCCATCTAGGTCAGCCACTCCTCCATCCACTGCATCGATTGAATATTTTGGGCCTCCCATTATCCCTCATGGTAGTGTGGAGTTCTAAGAGATTCTTAATGCTAATCCCATAGCCCTCCATGATTACCTTCTTATGAAGACAACCCAACTTCCTATTGATGGTCCACCTCTTCAAAAATATATGGTTATCATTCCAATCTTGAAATAATCCAAGTTATTTCTTGAAAACTTGCGATGTTTTTCCCTAGAGCCATGAATGATCTCACTATAGCCCAAAATGAGCTTGATCCATAATCTTCTACCAAATCCTCAACTTGATCAAACCACCTAGATAGTCACACCCATTCCTCCTAATCTACCTCCCATCAACACATGCTATCACTACCTATGTTCTTATCACTTCTTCATCCAATATCATTACTAGTGTGCCCATCCAATCCTTTTAACAAACCTAAACATTTACTCCCATATCCAAACACCACAATCCATCTTTTCCCCTTACGTCACACATTCATGCAAATGTCATCACTTCCCAACTTCCTCCTATGAGTATTTGTCATTACATGGTGTCTAATCCACCTCCCTAATAATCTCAACCTATCATCACTCATATCCCACTCATCATATACCTCAACAACCAACCCAATCTCAACAATCACATCACATCCTTATTTATCAACATCAACCATTGCAACAACCCTCTAATCTCAACCAATGACCTACATTCATCTTCATCAAACAATTCCTCAAACACCCACTCATTCACAATCCTACCAAAAACCTTATCAAGCCACTTCTCATGTCATACAACCACAACCATTTACTTCTCATCCAACCACTTCAAATGACCCCATGCATGCCTTGATGAATAGGTTGGCTAGCCTTAAAGCCACTACCTTGGGACCTAAGATCACATTCTCTTATGAATTTTTTTAACAAACCTATCCATCCATCACCCCAATAAAAACTCATCCTCCTCATTGGGAGCTTCCCAAATTCACCACATTTAATGTTGACCGGGTGAATTATTGCTTAAGTATAAAAGGTTCATGAGAAAAGGGTGCGCAAGAAAGGGAACATAGGCACATGAGGAAATTCGGTGAAAGAAGGGCATGCTTGAGAAAGACAGAGTTCAAGACTTAGCCATTTTACATGTTATGGGCTAAAGATAGGTTGGAGTGTGGAGCATGCATTGATCAAGACATGAATACTTCGAGGCTACATGAAGGATATTTTGGGAACAAGTGGAAGATCAAGAGTCATGCAGAGTTAGAGCTAATAATAGGATTAGATATGGAGTTAATTATAGATAATCTATTATTAGGCGAAGCTTGCATGCTTCTTTAGTTATCCTTGTAGCGGTGCATGGATATTTTGAGCATGTAGCCTATTTTGAGAGTGCATGGGTGGTGAAGGAAAGTCCCCACCCCTATATATATGTATTGATTTGCATTGTTTAAAGAGACCAAGGTTGTGGTAGAAAATTTATCCGCTTAGGATGTTTGAGCGCATGAATTTGTGATGATATTTATGGTGTATTCAACTACTATGTTTTATGATGAATTAATATGATGGATCTTTGTGGATGGATTTTGGTCATTGATGTCTCTATTCATGGTTATTGTATGGTAAATATAATTGTAATAGTGATCTGATCTAATATGCTTCCTTATTATGTGTGTTTCCAAATTGAGCTCATGGATGTGATTATTCGGTGGGAGATACATTTTGATTATGGTTATTATGAACATGGATGCTAAAACCTTGGAGACACAATAACAAATAAGGACTTGGTAGCTTCACGTGCTTCGGGTGAGCATTTAGATCTATCTGGATGAAGTGCTAGCATGCCTAGGAATTTGTGTATAAAAATAAAGGCTAAATTTAACAATAAGGAGGACCCCCAACAACACCTTCGTGCGTTTAGGCATGCATGCTACCTTATCACCCATGATCAAGACCTTATGCTTCACACTTTTCCTATGTCCTTGACTAGTCCCACATTAGATTGGTACAATGGCATCCCCAACACTCATTGTTCTCATTCACCTAACTTATGTAACTCTTCTTGGAACACTTCTCAATCAACATTGTGCATAAGATCACCATTACAGACTTATATGCCATCTAACAATTTGACAACGAGTCTATCACAAAATTTTTCGCACGATGGCATGGAATCATAAATCAATTATAATTTTCCCTTCCATAGAAAAATCTCATTGAATTATTTTCATGCTCTTGTGTAAAGCATATCTCATCCACCTTACAAATCTAATCATTTCAGACATTTGAAGAATCCTTCACTATGGCTCGTAAACTTGAGACTCGTGCCCTTGAGCAAGGCCAACTTAAGATTAAATCAAACAAGCCAAAAATTAAGTTTACTAAACCATCCACACACAATGAAAAATCCAAGAGTGTGGCCAATGCTATGGTGGTTAAGTCTTCTTCCACACCCACCTCTAGCACATGGCCTCAACAAAGAGCTCCTAGACCAACACCTAACTACACTCCTCTTGGAGAGTCATATAGCACGATATTTGATAAGTTGATGGTGGTTCATCTCATCACACTTCCCCCATTTAAAATTTCGATGAATCAATACCTAAGAAAACTTGGTATTGTGAGGATCACTATTGAAAATATCACCAAGTTCATAGACATGATATAGAGAAATGTCGAACCTTCAAATATATTGTCCAAAAACTCATTGATCAAGGCAACCTTTAAGTGAATAACCATAATGCACCTGCTAATCAACCATTATATGTTTTCAAACAACAATTTCCTAATCACACACCAAAAAATCAAACCACTCCTCCCACATCTCAACCACCCAATGCTCACACCATTAACACCATCAACACTACCAACACCATTGATCAAGATCTTACCCCATCAATAACTCCACCTACTTCACCAACTATTACATCTACTTCTTCTTTGGACATTGTCCCTATATCCACAATTCCACCAACACTTATCCCCATCTCTACACTAATCATATCTACATCTACATCTACATTGACATCTACCATTGATCTTACACCTACATCTACTTCATCACTTGCCACATCTACTCTATCGATTTGACCACTACCCCACCTATGTCCATTCTAACCACACTTATTATATCGATACATCCTTAACACCTATCCCAATTCCTCTTTCTATAATTTTACCCACACCAATCACTTCAACTTTTGTGACACCATCTACGCCATCTTATCCTTCCACATCGTTCCCATTGTTTGAATATTTGTTAAAAGAATTCCAAATTGTAATGACTTCAATAGATCCTCCCATCTCATCTACAAAATCAGACACTTCCACATCAACTCAATATTCACCTTCTTTAGATCTCATCAAACATAAGTTACTCCCTCCACCAATATCAACCCCAACAACACAACCTTTAGACCCAACAATTGAGATCGTTGTCATCCCTCCTAAGGGTACTCCTTCAAAAAAAAAATCTAAGACCCTTGGCATGCTTCCTCAAAGGTCTCTTTTACATCCTCATAAAAAGATAGACATTCCTCCACCTAAGATCAAACAATCCAATGCCACATCATCTATCTTAGGACCACATCCATATCTCATAGGGGATAACCCCGTATCTAAAAATTGTAACCCACTAATCAATCCAAATCCAAACTATCCAACACTTCTCTTCTAGAACATCAACCATCACTAAACCTGAATCCAAGACATCAAAACCTCAAAATGTTAAGACTCAACCTTCAACATCCAAATCATCTCACACATCTACATCCCAAACATCCACCTCTTCTTCTAAATCCAAAACCTCTCACAAAGACAAGGCACCTCTCAATACCTTAGTTGAATATGCAGAGGTCCTTCAACAATTGCTTCAAATTTCGCCATCACACTCCCTCCTATCAATGCCTTTGATCCACATAGTAAGAAGCCATCATGGTTTGATTCCAACCTCATTCATGCCTATTATCACACCCTTGGGAATTACAAAAACATCAGAAATCCTTCAAACTATTTTCCACAATATTATTGAGGAGGATGACCTTCTTCTTGAAACAAATCAATCTCCTCCTTCCACCTCCTCATCCATGACCACTCCAACATCTACATCATCAACTTCATCTACCAAAATGCACAAGTCCCCTCATTCATCACAAATTTTTTCTACCATCCCACCACCAACAATGATCCTTATAAAGATGGTCCCCCTTATTCATCAATGTTGTTCGGATATCTACTCGATCTAGCCCACATGATTTCAAAACAAAAACTCATTAAAAATGAAGGACCTTTGTTTCCATCCCTCCTCAACAAGGATTTTAATTCATCTCCATCCCCATCATCATCAAAACCTAAGGTTGTGATCATCACTCCTTCTAGTGAGCCCACTTCATCTTCATCCCCATCATCATCAAAACCTAAGGTTTCTATCTTAGCTACCCCTTGACCTATTGAACAAAGAATTGTCAAAAAAATTCATCAGGCCCTAGTTAAGATGTCACTTTATGAGCTCATCCAAATCTCTCTAGATCATAAGAAGGCTCTCACTGAAGCCTTGAAACATATACCAACATCTAGTGATGAGAATCAACCTTTTACATCTCTCATAGGGGCACTTGCGGCTTCTACTTCCATCTCATTTGATGATGTTGAGATCCTAGACATCCCACCTGAGGACCATGACCTTCCCCTTTTCATCACGGTTAGAATCAATGATACCTTCATTCGATGATCCATGATTGATAATGGGGAAAGTATCAACATCATCCCATCACATACCTTCGATCAACTCAAGATCCCTAAAACCATTGTCGCCCAAACACCCACGGTTCTTCATGCATTCAATGATGTTATCACTCTTGCCTTAGGAACGGTTGTCCTTCCTATCTGCATTGGTGATAAGATCCTCCACGAAGTCTTCTATATCATAGAAGGGAGTTTCAATATAATTTTCTTCTTGGATGACCTTGGATTCATGTCATGCACTATGTCCCTTCCACACTTCATTGTTGCATCAAATATGAACACGAGGGAAAAATATTGACACTTCCCGGTGATTCTCCTCCTTTCCAAGTATGCAACATGACCTATCGACCTAATGATGTCCTTGTTCCCAAGAACGACCCATCTCAACCATCCACTAGTTCATCCATCCCTTCATCCAAGCTTCCCAACAATGATTCCTTAGACAAAGTCATGGAAAAACTTACGTTGGGGGAGTATCATCTTCTCATGATGAGAAACTTCCCCAAACTTCATCACCTCGATATACCCAAAAATATCCAATGTACCAATCCAACGTCGGGGATATCATTCTTTTAGCCCACCCTATCTTTGCACCAATCTCATCTATGGTGGTGTCAATGCCCCTTCTTCTCACATCATTGATCATCCTCATGCCAAACTATATATCGATGGTTATGGATTCCTTGAAAACCATCCTTCACCCACACCTATCTTCACCATTGTGCATGGAAGGGATTTGGCATGGGACATTATGAGCATGGTGCACATGACCTTGTTATTGACCAATTCTGCAAACCTCATGAAAAATTCAAACTAGGTTATCAAGAGAAATCCGTCAATCCCATCCCACCATATATGATGCTTATGGACATGCCTTCTCCATATTATCCATCATATGAGGTTATGGATGGGGATGAAACCATGTCTATCGCTTCTAGATTTTTTTATTCTCCACCATCACTTTGGGACCAACTACTTATCAATGTGAAAATTAGACTAGGTCTCTTCCCCTTCGCCATTCATAAATGGTAGAAGAGAAATATTCTACCATCGAAGTTCTTCATTGCGCTAATGACAAAATCATTATTTCCCACATGGGGAAGAGGATTATTATGTTCATAATACCTTATCATCTGACACATCCACTCTTATCAATGAATCCACCATCGACATCAACATCACAACTTCTCAGAGCCTCACATTATCAAGGTGGGTAAATCCCTTGATCCGTAAGAACTTGAGTCCTTCACCGGTTCCTCTCTTGTCACATAGTAAGCCTTCACATGGTCATAATTTTACATGCTAGGTCTTGATACTTCTATTGTTATCCATAACATTTTCACCTTTCCCAATGCCAATCCTGCTACGAAAAAGCTTCACCACATGCATCCTCGAGTTTCCTCCTTATCAAAGAGGAGCTGCAATGCCTTCTTTCGCTAAATTCATGATACCCATCAATTATCCATAATGGGTTTTTAACATTGTACCTATCACAAAAGCATATTGAAATCTTCATATATATGCACAAAATTTTGAGATCTAAATCTTGCTTGCCCTAAAGATGACTTCCCCTTCCTAATATCGATCAACTTATGGATCTTACTATAGGTCATGAAATTATTTCTCTTATGGATGGTTTTTTATGGTTATAATCAAATTCTCATTGTGCTAGAAGACCAACATAAGACCTCCTTCATCACTCCTTGGGGGACCTTTTTCTATCGCATCATGCCCTTTGGTTTGAAAAATGTCGGAGCCACCTATCAGTGGGCCATGACTTACATATTTCATGACCTCATCCATAAGACAATAGAGGATTATGTCAATGATATTTTGGGTAAATCACATTGACGTAATCAAATTGTGGTCCTCAAGTCATTTTAAAGAGCCTTATTCATTTCTTTCTTCATCTCAATCCAACTAAGTGTAATTGGAGTGCTAACTAGGAAAAATCCTTGGCTTTATCGTATCCACTAAGGGTATTGAAGTTGAGCCCATCAAAATCAAGGATATCATCAAGATTCCTCATCCTTCCAATATTAAGAAACTTCTCGGTCTCCCAAGGACGACTTCAATCAGTCATTGTTTCATCTCGCAAGTTTTTGACCATTTCCAACCCTTTCATCACCTTCTTCGTAAGGACATATAATTCAATTGGGACAATAACTTCTAGAAATATTTTGATGATCTTAAGCAATATCTCTTGTCCCCACCAATGCTTACACCTCCACACGAGGGGGAGCCCTTTTATCTATATGTTTCTTCCATTGATCATGCCCTAGGGGCTATGTTAGAACATTATGATGACTAAAGTCATAAGCGGGATGTTTATTACATCTTGCACCTTCACGATCATGTGAAAATTGCAACACCTCAAGCTGAAAAGATGTGTTGTGCTCTTTTATCTTCCACTTCTAAGATTTAACACTATCTTATCAATCAAAATAATTATGTCATTACTAGATTCCATATTCTCAAGACGATGCATTTTAAGCCATATCATAACAACTTCATCACTCGATGGCTCATGCTCATGACTGAGTTTTCACTCAAGTTCATCTCTCAAAAGTCTATCAAGGGCCAAGATATTATAGACCAATTAGTTGAATCCACTCTTCCTAGTGTGCATCTTCCTCACGAGAAGTTCCAGATGAATCCATCAATCACTTTCACCATGAGTATGGTACCCTTTAGATGAACCTATTTTTCACGATTCTAAGTATGTCACAAGGGGGAGGCACAAGACTCATTATCATTCCTCCTTAGGATACTCTTATTCACATAGATAAAAATGTTGATTTTGAGTGTACAAACAATATGATGGAGTATGAAGCCCTTATCTTAGGTCTTGAAATTGCTTCCTTTTTAGGTGTTCAAGTTCTTGACATTTATGGGGATTTTGAGCTTATCATCAAATAAGTTATAGGTGAGTATCAATGTAAAAATGACACCCTTCAAAAATATAGAGATATCATCCTTCTCCTCCTTGAGGCCTTTGATTCTTACACTATCCAAGCCATTCCTCAATCATCCAATCATTTCGCTGACACAATGGATTCTCTTGCATCTCTCATTCCATGGAAAATAGATGAATCCAAATTTTTGTCATTCCTCATTGTCATGATCATCCATCCCATATGTTACCAAATGTTAATATTTTTGAATCCAAAGTGCATTAGATCTTTGGTATTCTCAAATCTTTGATTATCTATCCAAATCTATCATTCCCTCCGATCTATCTAAAAAAGGAAGGAGGTATTTTCTTCAACGTGCTAATAACTATGTCATCCTTGGTGGAATCCTTTATAAAAAGGATTTGACAAGATCCTCCTTTGATGCCTTAAATCCCATGAGTCTTCTCATGCTATCCAAGAAGTCCACGATGGTATTTTGGTGGGAACTTTAGTGGCTTAGCTGTCGCTAAACACGTTCTTTGTCTTTGTTATTATTAGACTTTCCTCAATCATGAATGTTGTGAGTATGTTAAGAAGTGTGTCAAATGTTAGCAACATCCTTCCTAATCTTGTTTGCATCCCTAGCCAAGCCTTATAAACGGCTTCGCACTACCTTTGGCCCTTCTCATAATGGGGCCTTGATCTCATTGGTACCATCAATCCTTGATCTTCACAAAACATCATTCTATCATCACTCAGAATCGAGTACTTCACTAAGTGGGTGGAAGCAATTCCACTCACCTCAACTAAAGCTAGTCCAATTATTAACTTCATCTATCAGCATATCATTTTCCACTTTAGTGTTCCTCACAAAATCATCATGAACAATGAAAGTCCTTTAAAAACAAAGATCTCAAGAAGCTTTGTGACTCATTCAATATCAAACTTAGCTTCTCTTCTCCTTACTATCCTCAAGATAATGGTCAAGATAAAAAAACTAATAAAACTCTTTATAACATTCTTGCCAAGACTATTGATAAGTCAGGTCATAATTGGAATCTTCATATCCTCATTTCCCTTTGGGATTATTAGATTAAAATCCACACCTCTACCGGTGCTACTTCGTTCTCCCCATCTATGGATCTCAAGCCATTCTTATGCATGAAGTTCAAATAATTTCATTACATGTATCTCTTCGACTTCATTTTTGATGAATATTATCACCAAGAACATATAACACAAGCTTGAATTATTAGATGAACACCTCCTCCTCACACTTGAGCATCATCATATTTATCAAAAGTGCAACAAGCATGCTTACTATAAGCACCTCAAAGAACACAATTTTAGTGTTGGTGACCTTGTTCTTAAAGAAAATCAAAACGTTACTACTCTAGAAAGGAGCCAATGTGGAAATTTTTCCCCAACTGGATTGGACCTTACATTATTACGTATAATTATGGGTCAGGAGCCTATCGTTTGACCTCCCTCAATGGTAAAATAGAAGTGGAACCACTTAACACATTGCACTTGTGACCATTCTATTGTTAGCATACTTACCAGTGAACACTTATTCATATCCTTAGATCATTCCTCCATCATTAGCCTCTTCCATCTATCATTGTAATGATTTAGAATTATGTGGTCTACCATCACTTTCCTAGACATGACCTTAAATATGGGCACCACGGATCTACCCATATCATTTTACTTATGGATATATTCTCCTTCTTGGTGAGAACTCCATGATCATTACATCCATCACCCTCTTATTTACCTATTGAACCACGCTAAGGGACCAAAGGTGTCACTTATATATTAATTGTCGCCTCTTAGGTGGTCTACCTAGCTATTCATAGATATTCCCCATGTAAAATTCAAAATTCATGGATGCTCCTATCAAAAAATAAATTTTTCAAAAATATACTACTCCCTCAAAGGAAAATTGTTTAAAAGAAAGAAAAAAAAAAAAAAAAAAAAAAAAAAAAAAAAAAAAAAAAAAAAATCAAATAAATAGACCGATCCCTCGAAGGACGACTATCATTTATATCATTTTTCCATAAAAATCATAAATGTGTAAAGTAGACCATACCCTCGAAGGATGTCTACTCTCTTATATCATGGTAGTGAAGGGTTCCTACATTGATCAACCTTCTATCTTATCAGCATCCTAAGAAAGCTTCCCGAATTGATCACTTTCTCATAGAATACTTCCGCATTGATCAATTTGATCTTTCCCCTACCTAGAGCAGGGGCATGGACTTAGGAAAACCACTTATGGAGAACCCTCTTCCCATGTATAATTTACATCACAAACCCCTTTTTGTGTTGACATTAGGTTTATGAGTTCTTTTCATCCATACTCCTTTCATGATCTTTGATATAACTAACTATCATTGGTTATGTGTTAACACATGTTTTGGTCACATGTGAATTGTGTTACTTGGATCCCCTTCTTATTTACCTCCAATGTGTTAGAGGTATCTTTTCCTCATGTGTCCCTTGATATGATGTAGCATCGTTCATACCCATAGGTCACCAATCATCAAGTTGCATTTATATTCTAGTTTTCCATATCTATCTTCATTTTATCTTTAATATTATTATACCATATATTTTATCTAACTCATCTACAATATCACATCTAATCACATATACTTATCTATCATCATCTATATTTATCATCCATCACATCTATTTCTAAACAAATTTTTATTTAAAACACATATTACATTAAACATCCAACCATGCATATATATTCACCATCATCATCAAATATAAAGTAAACATATAATCATCATCATCGCACATTCACATCATCATCATCATCATAAATCAAATAATCAACATCATACAATTGACACATGCTAGAATATGATAAAATAAAATCATATATATATATATATATATCATATCTCATATAAGTTTCTCGATACATCATTAACCTCTAAGGGCCCTCTCTCAAAGTAGATATATCATCAAAATTAGTAAAGTTAATATAAGAGAGCCTAAAGTGTTTCCCCCTTGAGGTAAGTCCCTATGTTTGTCTCTTGGCCTCATCTCCTCCACCTTGGCCCTCTCTTGTGCATATGGGCCACACTCACTTTGTGCTCTAGATGGCCCACTCCAGCCGCCACTCATCTCTGCACATACTCCCAATATCTCAGAGTCCATGGTAACTTCTTTACCACTATCTCCTCAAATAATTAATCTCTCTAGCTAAAGGCTCTATATTTGTCCATGGATATCATACTTGGAGGTGCCATCTGTCCTCCTCCTGTGATGCTACCAAAGGTGCACTACGTCATGACTATGAGGTTATAATCATCACAAGATCTCCAAATCGGGATCTATAAGCCTCCCTCTTCCTATGGTACTTATCCATATCCTGGATGGCTATGTATCTCTCTCTGAGTAACTTGATCCCTCTCCTGCCGATGGGTCTAGGCCTCCTCTAGTCATGCCGCATCTCACTTCTTCTGAGAGTGGTATCTCTCTTTGTACTCACCCGAGCTAACTCGACACGTAGCTGCCATCTTTATGGTCTCTCTCGATAATCATCTCTACCTCTAGGAGTAACCTCTACCTCAATCTCATCTCATCCTCCTCCTCTCTCTCTCTCTGGCTACACGAACCTCCCCAAGTAGTGGTCATCCACTCTGAAAACCCTACTCCAACCACCATATCATCCGTCCTCATCACATGGATCTTGCACCTCCTCCAATGGGTCTGCTATGTCAGACTAGGCAAGTATCTATCTACCTCCTCATGCATATAAGAGATGGGCTCCTTGGTATCATTCTGGATGACACAAAAATATGATCATAACCTATCAATCTAATCAAAACCCCAATCATCTCTAGGTTTGCGACCATGTACCCATCTAGTCCTACTCATCCTATCAACTCTACATCCACTCCCAACCATGCGAGATATATCTATATGTCCACCGTATAACATGCTCTCCCTCGAGCTCTACAAACTTTTTGCTATACTAGTCAACATCCATCACTTCTCTGTCCCCATGAGCATGGTCAACTTGCCATCTTAAAATACCAATAATGAGCTCTATATGGTCCCCTGTGACCCATGGTAACCCTAGTGGCCTGATGAGTGCACAATATGCTCATAGGCCCGGAAATGTAGGAGGAAACCTACATCTAGCCCTATCCTCCTCCTAGATCTATACATCACTAATTCATAATATACTCATGCTAGCTAAGTAGTTGCCCCCAAATGAAAACATGGTCTAGTGATCCACAATATTTGCCAAGACCCTTGCTAGTGTCCATAGAAATATGGCTCCCCATGAGTCAGAAATGCATAACAGGATATAAATGTCATCATCAAGAAAAATAAATCTACTTCATGGTACTTTGCGCTCGTATCTCATCTCATGAGAGAATGCACTGAAGTTAAGGCAATTTGTGGTGCATCGGCTCTAAAAATCCATGTCAAGACTGCCAATATGCTATCAAACTGTAATGGAACTATCTCCCCCTTTAGTATTGGTAGCCTAAGGATGTGATATACATCCTTTAGGGTGATCGTCATCTCACCCATCCTTGAACTAAAAGGTACATGTATGCATGTCCCATCTCTCCACCAATGTGATCATCAAACCCACATCTTATGGGATCCTCTAGTAATATCTAAATCCTCCCAATCCCACAACCACTAAGTGATCCCACTCAACATTAAATATGTCCCCTCTAATATGATCATATAATGTTGATACTTTGTCTCTCAAATAAAGGGTCTCTATGGCCTACAAGCATAAACCCAACAAGCAAACATCAGCTCCATCACCATTATTTTTATCACATAATTCATCTAACTATCAAAATTTCCCATGTTCCCCTCAAGTTAACACCAACCTCGTTCGGGCTTGACATGCATAGGGGTAGATCAACGCCTTTTAGGGCTTAAGTCAATGATGACCCTAATAGGTCACCACCGAGCCCTCAACGCCCATCCAAAAATAAAGAAAATGTAAAAAATTAAATAAAACTTAAAATAAATTGAAAACAAGATAGGGTTTTTGTTACTCACCATCTTGTGTACCCTCGGTGTTTTCTCCATCTCTCTAAAACCTCCATCTCTCTCAAATCTCTCCTTTTATAGCTATGAGCTATCAAATTGTCACTTAATGGCGTGACAATGAGCTTAGGTTGCACGACTTGTGGGATTATATAGCCTTTCCGCCTTAGTCACCACCAACCCCTTTGAGATTGCCGTCATCCGCTCTAGTCATCATCGACTTGCATTGGGTGTTGTCAACCCATGCCTTCCTCCTTAACCTTATTTTCCCACCTCATATTATATTACCTTCCATCATATTTATTTTGTGTCACCATCACCGATAGCACATATTTTCAACCTTTCATCGACATCACTATCCCTTTTTTCCTTTTCAACCATTTTTGTGTCCATTGTGAGGATACCATGTCATCATCCATATTTTACCTTAAGACCACTTTTATGGCTATATTTTTATCCCAATTTGGGGCATAATATCTCAACATCTTTTTAATTTTGCCTTTTGGCCATTTTTGTACCCTTTATTGGGACATCCTTATTTTTATCCTCGTCCTTTGTGGAGACATACCTTTTCGATCGATTCCTCATGTATGAAGGATTTAAAATTATTTTTGCATTTGGTTGCACATAGTTTTGATGTACTCCTATGACTCATTGGTCCCCATGGCTTGCATCCATTTGAGTGGTTTCCCATGGATTCCCTCCATTTTACTATGATTTTTTCCGACTCACGGATTGTAAGACATTGTGCGTCATCTCTCTCAAGACCGTGCCTTTGTTTCCTACTAATGTGACTCATAAAATCACCACTATATTTTAAATATTTTTTTTTTGAATCCTTCTTACTTGAGGCATCTCACCTCATCTTATCATTTTCCCCATCCTTCTTTTCCCACTCGCCCTTCTTCATCTATCTCTTTCAACCTCATGATCGATTCCCTTTGTGTCATTGATCCCTCATTTGAGGGGGAGCTCATCATCAATCCTTCATCATCCTTCATCTTACCCTTTGTCTCTCATTTTTTTGTCTCATGGCTTGCTTGTGCAAACCACTCGACAAAAAGGGGCAAATGTAGACACCAAAATTTGGTATCACTACCCTTGTTGCCCCACGTTCACTTCTTTTCACCATGGTCACCTATCTAGACCCTTTTATTTTAATTCATATTCTATTAATATTCCCATATTTTCCATCTATTATCCCATCCATTTTAATTTATTTATTAATTCTCATTAATTATCCCCTAATCCTCATCTCATTATCTAATTAGTCTTAATCATCCTCAATTTCTCTTCTCTAGGTTGTTTATCATCCCTAAACTCCCTAGTTGTTCATCCCTAGGCTTCCCTTAGCCTTTATTTACTCCATTTCACCCCTCACCTACCCATTTCCTTCCCTATGCAGCCCTAACCTGTCTAATCCTTTTAAAACCATAATCCCGCTTCTAATGGGCTTGATGCCTTGAGTTAGGCATCCTCCCACTACCTAAATGGATGGTTCTCCGCAGTTGCAATGCGACCCACCCAGGTCACCATCAACCTATAAAGCCACATTTCCCCCATCCAAAGGATGCATCATCAAATATTTCATGTGTTTTGTGACCTTATCTTCGTGCTTGAGCTTCTCTGTAGTTGTTTCAATCTTCTTGAGTCCCTTTGAGCTTGCTTGCATCATTTGTGGAGACTTTGGGAATTTAATTTTCCCTTGTGTTGATTCATTCCATTTTTGCATCATTGTTATTGCTATTATCAGTTACTAACATTTTACAGGTCCAACTACCATCAAAGCTTCAAATCCAACCTTCCTTCATCCATTTTGTGTGCAGTTGTCAATCCAATCCATTCACTTTTGAATTTTCCTAGAGCAGCCCTAGGTCATTGACGACCTTGCCTCTATTGTGTTACTTATTCTACCATCTAGATCCACAACATTTTTTTCTATTTATTACCACCCCACATAGTTTCTAGATCCATCATTCTATCATTCACACCCGTCATTCATTCTATTAGTCTTCGGTCACCTCTAACCCAATCTAGTTGCCATCAAATTGAGCCATATTTCCATCCTACCCATCCAAATCCTTGTTTTCTTATATTTTTTTATTTCCCCCTTTTTAGATCTCTTTTGTAGGTTACTATTAGTTTCTACAGGCCTTCAACATCTCCAGATCTTTGTATATAGAGTTTGTCTAGATCTATACTTTTAAGTTACTATTTTGATCCATTTTCCTAGGTTGTTGTCTGACCTCTCTACAACTTGGGTTGCCATCGACCCAACCCAGGACATATTTCATTTTGTGTTAATCTAGATCAGATTTACACTTTCCTTTTAGTTCTATAATTTCAGATTCTATTTAGGTTTATATTCTGCATGTTATTCAGTCCTTTATCATTTACTTTATCCTCTTTTATCAAATACGAGGGTTGACATCCACATAAGGAAGTTCACGCTTCTTGGAACTGACTTCATTGAGAAACCCCTCATCTACCATCTAATCCATTTTCCTTCTAGTTATCTTTGTTGTGCAGATCCATTCAAATTGCAATGGGTTATCTACTTTGCACTCGTCCATTTGTCACCATCTTATTCCAAGGTACCTTAAACCCTTGCATGTTTTGAGTTGTTTCATTTTCTTTAGTATCTAGTCCACTAATATGAACAAGAAAGAGAAAATTTAGTCCATTCCATATAAGTTTTAGTTCCATGTAACTATAGATTGTCATTTTTTAGTATATTTCCTAGACACTTAAATTTTTGAAGATTTTGGTGAGAACATTAGCATAAGGGAAAAAATTTGTAAGTGTAATCATCCATTGGAAAATATGATCATGGTTTGATTTCCAAAATTTTGAGCACGGTTTGTTTTCATGAAGGTTTCAAAAATCGGTATGCGTTCTCACCTTTGTTCCTTCCAAATTTTTTAAATTCTATGAAATGTAGAATTTTCCATAGCCTTTTCAACAAAACCCTATTTTGTGTGCTTCCAATAGTCAATTTTGTCTATTCTTTAATGATATTTGACAAACACTTCTCAACTAATAGGGTTTGACATCATTTTTTCATTCTATCTATTGATCCCTAAATGATTTACAAAATATGTGTGTATTGTGCTTGCGAGTAATGCAAAAACATGTTATGGGAATTTTTTTTACAAGAGGATTGAGAAATGTTTCATAAAATACCTGACATGTATACAACGATGATTGTTAGAATAAAAAAAAGGGTGTTGTTGAAAAGGATAAGGAAAATATATTTTGTTCAGTTAGGGATGTTATTCATTTAGGGATTTTGGACTACTATCGACCGGTTTCTATAGACATTTCATTATAAATTAAACTAAAGTAATGAAATAGTGATAGTAACTTCCAGAAGATGAAATAGTAATAGTAACACAAGTAATTGTTTTCTTATTTACAATAATTATTTTCTTGCATAAGGAAATTGTGGGAAATACAATTTTATAAAAACATATATGTGACTACCAAGGAAAAATACAAAGGGTTCCGTCTGTGTAGGTTCCTCGAAAAACAATGAATCGGGAACTATAAAACCTACAATTTGAGAAGTTAAGCTAAACAAGATTTTGAATAATGTTTCACTTACTTGATAGTTCGGAAAGACATATGCAATAATTACAAATTAAAATTATAGGCTCTGGTTGTTTTAGTTAAATAAGCTAATGATATATTGACACTAAAAATTATAAGATGACAAAACTTTTCTTTCTTAATATGACTTTAATAAATGTGAGGAAATTTTTTTTTACTATAGATCTTGATAAGAGCTAGCGGCAGATTGAGGTAAGTGAGATAAGGGAATTTATTCCTTATTTTTTTTCAGTGGTAGGTGGAAACATATGGAAATAGGGAGATGTGATATCTTGGGAAATTGTGATATTTAATGACAAGGGAGATTATACATAGGGTTCGGAGTCTGTATGTTCATACTAACACTATAAAGAGTGTGGTCATTATATTTATATTCATTATACCATGGCCTTTGAGACTTCATTTACTGACTAATTATAGACCACCATGGCTTTTGAGATTTCATTTATCATTAAAATGTGTAATTTATATATTCCTTTCAATAACTTATAGTAAATAGTATGAGAACTACATAATGCTTGATCCCTCTCGAGGGTATGTAGTGCAACACACTGCTCATTAGGATAGTCCAACAAATATAGTAAAATTATAAATAAGTAAAGAGAGGTATACACATCCATGCAAAAACTAATCAGAGCTAAGTAAAGCTTGAACCCTAAAAAAACATGTAATGCAACTCAATTCAAGTTAAATAATCTATAGATGTCTAGTGAATGATGCCTAATAAACACTAAGTTCAAAATATTTTGTCGACATTGGTCATAATGACCACTAAGCATTAAATATTTTGTTGTGGATGACCTCTGCGAATGCTAGGAACATAAATTCATATGCCTTGACCCCTCTATAGTGCATGTGTTACCACACTTCACTCATTGCATTGATATTTTTTTGGTAATGATTCCTAATGACCGCTAAGCTTTAAATATTTTGTTGTGGTTGACCTTAGAGACCACTAGGAATAGAAATTTGTATGCCTTGACCCCTCTATAGTGCATGTTTTTCCACTCTTTTCTCATTGCATTGATATTTTCTTGGTAATGATGCCTAGCACCCGATAAACTCAAAATATTTCATTGTGGTTGACCCTAGCTACCACTAAGATCGAACAACATATGTCTTGACCCCTCAAGAGTGCATGTATTTCGTATTTTCTCATTGCATTAATAGTTTTATTGTTAATGATGCCTAACGACTGCTAAGATATAAATATTTCATTGTAGCTCATCTTAGCGACCGCTAGGAAAAAAGTATGTATGTCATGACCCCTCGATAGTGCATGTATTTCCACACAGAGCTCATTACATTAATAGTTTTCATGTTAATGTTGATTAGTGACTCGCCAAGCTCTAAATATTTCTTTGGGAAAACTATGCAAACAAGATCCATTTTTATCTCTTCCCAATTTTTGATATTTTGTAAAAGTAGAATTTCATGTAGCCTTTTCAACAAAACCCATTTTGTGCCCTTTCGATATCAATTTTTTCCATGGTACCATATTATTTCACGCATTTTAACAAAAAATTATCAATTCAAATGTTTTGGCATCATTTTTTCATTCAATATGATGATCCTTAAATGATTGTGAAATATGTGTGTATCATTCTTGCAAAAATACAAAAATATGTGTATATCATTCTTAAAAGAAAATACAAAAATATGTGTATACCATGGCCTAACTTAGCGATTGCTAGGATTAGAACTAGACATGTCTTGAAGTCTCAAGACTACTTGTATTGATGGACTTATCTCATTACATTAATATTTTTACTGTGAGTGATGCCTAGAAAACGCTATGATCAAAACTACGTATATCTTGACCCCTCAGTGGTGCATGTACTACCATACTTTTCTCATTATATTAGTAGTAATGGTCACATAGGAGTTATAATTCAAGATCACCTATAATACCAAGAAAAAGACATATGTATACAAAGTAAATCCCTTCTAAATAAAATGTGTGATTTATATATTTATTTTCAATAACTTGTAATATATATTATGAGAACTACATAAGGCTTGATCCCTCTCGAGGGTATGTAGTGCAACACTTGGCTCCGCTAGGGATAGTCCAACCAATATAGTATAATTATAAATAATTAAAGAGAGGTATACACATCCCTGCAACAAACTAATCAGACCTAAGTAAAGGTTGACCCCTTAAGAAAACATGTATTATAACTCTTTTCTTAGTTCAATAATAGATGTCCATTGAATGGTGTTTAGCTAACACTAAGTTCAAAATATTTTGTCAAGGTTGATCTTATTGACCACTAAGATTTATATATTTTGTTGTGGCTTACCTTAACGAATGATAGGATCATAAATATGTATTTCTTGACCCCTCAATAATGCATGTATTGCCAAAATTTTCTTGTTAATGCATTAATAGTTTTCCTATTAATGATGCCTAACGACCGCTAAGATATAGATATATCATTGTGGCTGATCGTAGTAATAACTAGGATAAGAACATATTTATTTGTTAATGATTCCTAGCCACCACTAAACTCTAAAAAATATGTTGCGGTTGACCCATGCACGACAACTATTTTTATACCCCCCTAGTAGTGAAATATTGGAATTATTTTGCTCATAACAATAATAGTTGTCCTTTGAATAAAGCCTAGATATAACTAAGCTCTAAATAATTCATTGTGGCTGAACTTAGTAACCGCTAGGATCAACACTATGTATGTCTTGAACCCTCACCAGTGTAAAGATTGGCACAATTTTTCATTTTAATAATAGTTGTCATGTGAATAATGCCTAGATATGACCAATATCTAAATATTTTTTATGATTGAACTTAACAACCACTAGGATCAAAACTATGTAAGTCTTGAAGCCTCAAGAGTGCATGTATTGATGGAATTTTCTCATTGCATTAATATTTTTACTATGAGTGATGCCTAACAAACAATATGATCAAAACTACATAAATCTTTGTTCCTCGGTGGTGTATGTACTTCTGCGCTTTTCTTATTGCATTAATAGTAAGTCTGTGAATGATGCCTGGTGACCGCTAAACTCTAAATATTTAGTTATGGCTGACCCTAATACCGCTTAGGATCAACACTTCTTTCATTTATTTGGAAATGATTTTCTAATCTAACCAAATATTTAGAATAAGAGACATATGAATGTTTTGTAAATTCAAGTACCCATTTGTCTTAGTAATTGTTTATGTTGATGATATATGCAACATTTGTGGATCTCTAATTTTTAATATTATGGGAAACCCTAAAATGTCAACAATAGATTATTATTTATATTCCTATGAGGACACCAGAGTAATTAGAGATACCATGTTCGATTCAACTACCTTACATCATGAATTTCAACATTACTCAACTATTTTTTCCATAGTACAGGATGAAAGTGTTGATGTTCATGTCGTAGACAAAAAGGGTATACCGAAAGATTAAGCACTAAGGTCTTGAGACATAAGGGTGATAAAAAGAGTTGGTATCCATTTAATTTCCGCTAAACTAGAGGTGCTTCCATTTCTGGAACTGATCGCTTCCTATCTAATTCTTTCCAAGTCCAAGGAGTGGACCTTATTTTCTAAATCATGGAAAAAATAGAATAGGTTTTTTTTGGGCATGTATACAAAATTTGTTTATAAAATTCCATAGCCGATACCCTATATAATGCACATACAATCAAGTCTTGATGTCCCAAAGGAGAATAAGAGTTATTTTACAAAGTTGGGCCATTGACCCATTAGATAATATGGATGATTATCATATGAGAAATATCCTTATTAAAGGTTTAGACCAGGAGTCCATATTGGCATGGCCCTCATGAATAAGCTATATGGAAATTATTTTATCTCTAAGGTCGATGTTTTCCTAGATCCCTTTAATTTATTTTATATTGATGAAGGAAATATTCCCTCCTTAGGGAAAGTGCTCAGTTTCAATTTAATGAGATAAAAGAAATAATTTTATCGACAATTGGAAATCATTTTACATGGTTTCCTATCTTCTCGATGTATATGTGGTGTTCTCAACTGTTTAAATTTCTATCAAAACTGCATCCTTCATGACCTTTGAAGCTAAATGAACAATATTCAGACTTATATGCCCATTGGTTTAGATATCATATTCAAGATATATGCACTTATTTGTATCCTACTCTCTACCAATAATTACATGAAACGATAACACCGAGAATATCTACTAACATCCTCACTTCCATAAGGAAAATGGGAGTTGTATTATTCTATCTAGAATATATAATTATCATGATCAACGAGATCCTTACACCTCCTTTTCAGTTTATGTGTTAGATAAATTGGAAGAAAGCGGAATATCATATTTGCAATGGTATTGCTAGAAAGTGCAAAGAGAAGAATCTTAAAACACATCCCCCTTCCACAGTAATGTGGGATGTAAGAAAATTTAATAGGTGTCCTGATTTGAAAGCTACATCAGCCCATATAAATTCATTCCATCTCCCCCAACACCCTCTAAGGCAATATGACCGAATGAAAAGGGTTTCCAAACACCTTCAATCACTTAGAGGACAGATAAATATATCCTATGCACACGTGCATGATGCCAATGACTAGGTATGGATTACCCAAATAGAAGATAGCCTTGTTAAGAAGAATATGAAGGAGATTGGGGAGGTTCCACCTATGAGAAACTATTAAAAATGAGGCTACAAAGAGAAAGGAATATTTATATTTAGAACATTTAGAAAATACCATGTGCTCCCTTATCTCCATCAATTGAAACTCTATCTGAGTTTTGAGAAGTCTTTCCCACACAAATGAAGCTCCAAATTTTTGGATATGCCTTAACTTCTTTAGATGAAGAAGAGGAGACTATGCAAAACTGAAATTTCAGCCAACATAACCCCAGTGAAACCCTCTCAATCTTCTCCCTCCATTTCACATGAAGCGAGACAAGATTGGGTTGATAATCCATAATTTCCACAAAGAACATCTAGATTGGGAGGCACAAGAAGAGCCCTTAGTAAACATTGAATTCAATCCAAGGATGGGAACCTTGAAAAGGGTAACCAAAAAGAAGATGTCAACACAACAAGCCATTGTTTGGCACAAAACTTTAGAAGACCTCTTCACTCTTACAAAGAAATGGAAATCCAAAGGCTCCCAAGTGGTGCAATATGAGGAAGATCCAGAATCCTTGATAATGTATTCAATAGAAGTAGCCATAGAAACTAGTGAGAGGCATACGTGCTAGAGAAATAAAGAGCTTGAAACTCAATTAAAGGCCACAGTTCCTTCCCTACAATTTCTAATGTAGAAGAGGCATTTCATGGTTTGTACAATAATATAAATAAATACATCATATAAAGGTGGAGGAAGAAGCATACTTGAAAAAGAATGAAAATATCATTATTAAAACAAGGTGTTACGTAAAAACATTAATATATATGGGGTAGGCCATTGAAGAAGGAATTTGTAAAGACCCTTCAATTATGACCATGGATGATATTGGTATATGCCAGACATATGCTAATTATATGAAGGAAAGACTAAGGGAATGGAATGATCAGGTAATAAAACTATCTTTCTAGTTTGATGACATTATTTTGAGAGGAAATCATATTTTTGTAGAAGCCTCGGTTATGGAAGTATTTAAGGGAAACCATGAATTGGTTTCTAGATGAAGATTCATGACATCGCTTAAGAAATTCTTGGTTAATTTTCAAAGGAGAATAATAGAGGAAAACAAAGGAGAAACTTCACATGTCATTGAGATTATCTCCAAAACACAAGAAAAAATATAAAATAGATACTCAAGGAAATTGTAAAAAAATCAATTTTTAGTCAAAAGGTTTTTCTTGACAAGTCTAGTGTGCTATATAGAAACCCAATTGTGGACATATGAAAGATAAGTAGAGATTATAATATTTGTAAAGAATATGTTGAGGCGACACAATAGGAAGATGATAAAAGAGGTCCACACAGAAAAAAAAACATAGGAAGCAACTTTGTATGTAGACTCGGATCAACAAACGACCATAATTAAGGAAGAACCACAGTGAATCATAAATTGTAGTATTTGAGATAGACAGGAAAACACTAAAATATGTATGACATGTAAATATATGAATATTTATAATTGATTGAATGTTCGTGTATATATTCCAAATGTTATACTTATCTAAACATGCACTTGTTGTTGATACACTAAGCTCCAAATATGTTATTGTGGCATAAACTAGCACACACTATGCTCAAATATCATAAATGAATAGCGATCACTAAGCTCGAATATGTTATTGTGGCATAACCTAGTGGCACTAAGCTTGCAATATCTTACTTTTTTTTGTTAAATCCTAGTAATAACTAATCTTCAAATAATATGTTGTAACATAAGCTAGTGGATGCTAAGCTAAAAATATCATTCTTTGACTTGTTAAATTCTAGTGACATCTAAGCTTGAAATATTATATTGTGGAAGCACCTAGATGTCGAGTAGCTCAAAATATGTTAATTTGATTTGTTAAAGCATACCATCGATAACCTCCAAATATTATGATTAAGCATATCCTAGCGGCCGCTAGGCTCCTAGAATCTTAATTTAATGTGTTAAATCCTAAACGCTATGCTCCAAATATTATGCGTTAAATCCTAACAAATGCTAAGATTAAATTATTATATCATTGTAAAGACTAACAACCAAAAGCTCAAATTAATTCCTTTAAATTGTTAAATCCTGTTGAGAGAATTGCTCTAAATATTATGTTGGAAGTACTGTAGCAGGTCACTAATTTCATACTACCTTAATTTAATTTATGAAATCTAGTGACTACTAAGCTCCAAATAATATGTTGCGAAATACCTAACGTAGACTATTAGTCAAAATATCTTACTTTATTTTGTTAAATCTTAATGACCACTATGTTCCAACTATTATGTTGTGGTAGTGTCTTAGCAGCCTCAAAGTTCAAAATATCCGTAAATGACTAGAATCAATAAGCTCAAAGTTATTGTGGCATAATCTAATGAGGCCTCTAATATTGCAATATCTTACTTGTTTTTGTTAAATCCTAGCGACAACTAATCTTCAAATAATATGTTGTAACATAAGCTAAGACGTTAAGATAAAAATATCATTATTTGACTTGTTAAATGCTAGTGACATCTAAGCTCAAATATTATATTGTGGAAGCACCTAGATGTCAAGTAGCTCAAAATATGTTAATTTGATTTGTTAAAGCATACCACCGATAACCTCCAAATATTATGATTAAGAATATCCTAGTGGCCGCTAGGATCCTAGAATATTAATTTAATGTGTTGAATCTTTAAACATGACGCTATATGCTCCAAATATTATGCGTTAAATCCTAATGAATGCTAAGCTTAAATTATTATATCGTTGTAAAGACTAGCGACCCGCAAAGCTCAAATTATTTTCCTTAAAATTTTAAATCCTGGTCAATAATTTTTCTCTAAATATTATGTTGTGGCGATTAGTAATGGCTTTAGTTTCATACTACCTTAATTTAATTTGTGAAATCCTAATGATCACTAAGCTCCAAATAATATGTTGTGGAAATACCTAATGGACGCTAGTCTTGAAATATATTACTTTATTTTGTTAAATCTTAACGACCACTATGTTCCAACTATTATGTTGTGGTAGTGTCTTAGCAGTTTTACCTCAAAGATCAAAATATCCATAAATGTCTAGAGATCGCTAAGCTACAAAATATGTATTATGATATAACTAGTGACCACTAATCTAACAATATATTTCTTGTTTTTGTTAAATCCTAACGACAAATAATATCTAAATAATATGTTGTAGCATAACCTAGTGAGACACTAAGATAAGAATATAATTCCTTAACGTGTTAAATGTTAACAACCCTAATGTTCAAGATATTATTTTGTGGTTGTGCATAATGATTGTAAGCTCCAAATAATATGATCTGCATATCCAAGTGTCACTAAGATCATAATATTTTATTTTATTTTTAAAATAACCACCGTGATAACCTCAAATATTATTCAATGGCATTTCCTAGTGGCCGCTAAGCTCCAAATATTATTTGGTGGCATAGCCTAGTGACCGCTAAGCTCAAAAAATCTTACTTCAAATTCTTAAATTGAAAGTGTAAATTCAAGTAATGTATAGAGATCTGGTTTTCATAATAAATAATTTATCTGCATCAATTTTCTCAAGGCTTTAAATCCACCGCTAAGATCTAAACATCAACCTTCTATGTGTTATACAATTATACATATATTTTTATTATCATTGAGATTCAAATAGTTTTTCTTCAAAAGTAAATTATAGCTAAATACCTAAGATACATAACATTTTCTTGATTGATTGTATTTTGATAGGAGAAATCAAATTGAAAAGCTATAAACGATAACAAATAAATATGGAGTTTCCATTTAGATACATAGAAATACGTGTAGAATCATGAATTAATATATATGACAACACTCTATCTTTCACCAATAATACGTGGCATATTAATAATAATGTTTAAAAATAATTATATCATTGTGACTACAAAGCTATGTGATTTTTTTCATGGCTTAGTGGGTGGAAAAGGAAATATAAATTTAAATATATAGTGATTAAAATTTTTATTTGATAATATTTACGCGTATATATAATATGTTTACCTTCCATTGTACAAAAATTTATCATATAATTGAAAACTTAATATGATTCTATAGTTTTAAATAATTTTGTTAACCTCAAATATCTTCTCATAAAGTCAACGCAAAACCATATAAACAATGTATAATGAAATAATTACCCACATTTCTATCATCATAATAAAAAGCATAAAAGGTAGTTAAAAGGAATATCTAAACAATACTTTGGGTCTCACAAACCATTACAATTTTAAAAACTAGTGACTATGTGACAAGCCATCATTATCGGGAAAAAATAATCCTAGGTATGAGAATGAAAGAGCAAAAAAATCTAGAGGGAGACATAGAATGGAAGATACATGAAAGCGTTCAAATGAAATAAAAACTAGAGCTGAAAAGGGATTAAATTTTCTTTGTTATAAAATTATACATAACCTTGTTTTCATGAAGAAGAAGACAATTTCACAAGACAATCAAAAGGGATAGCCTAAGTAGAATTGGAATTCGTGGAGAGAATTTGGGTAGGGAAAAAGAGGGATTGTGGGTTTTTGAATGACGTAAAAATCAAAGGAAAATTCGAAGATAAAATGATGAACAAGCCCACGATAAAAAAATGTGCACATTTACTA
The DNA here is from genome assembly GCA_018340775.1 of Taxus wallichiana var. yunnanensis. Classification (NCBI taxonomy): domain Eukaryota; kingdom Viridiplantae; phylum Streptophyta; class Pinopsida; order Cupressales; family Taxaceae; genus Taxus; species Taxus wallichiana. The sequence goes on from CM031242.1 coordinate 35,681,957, forward strand.
TAATTTTTTTGATAAATACTTGATTTAGATATGAGATTATTTCGTGCTTGGTGATTTCTTTCAAACCTCCCTATGTTGCATTAAACTACCTATCTGGATGATTTTATCCGCATGACCCCTTTTCATTCCATCCTTTGTCTACTCTACGTGTTTTCTATAGTGAAATGATATTATAATTAATACCCGATTGTTTACCTTTCCAAAACAACCGAGATTCTTGCACTCATAAAATCTATGACTTTCTTGTATTGTTATGTGATTTCACGAGATGTTTTGTGTAAGATCAAAAAAATAGAAATACCAAGAAAATAGTTCTCTGGGATATTTAATTATTATTTTTGGCACATTCCATGTTAGAAATTTTGAAAATAAAAAAGTCCTAGGTTATGAAAATTTGAAATTTAGACTTTCTAAAAATTAATCGAAAGAGTTGTCTCAGAGTATATTCAAATTTCAAATACTCTCAAATGCAAGGGAATTCACAATTCAAAATTTGAATTTACCACTCATTAAGAAAAGGTGCGGGATATCGAAAAAATAAATAATATTGAAAAAAACCCTTTTGTTATTGGCTATAGCTTAAAATAGTAAAAATGTAATAAAACATAATATTATAATAAAACAAAAGAAATAAATTGTATAAATGTATAGGCACATTTATTTTTTTATTTTTATCAAAATCAACCTAGACAATGTTAGATGTAGTGCGCTAATGAAATATAATTCTCCAATTAAACTATGCCACATGGCAAGTTTGAACCTGATAGTTAGAAAACATTATAATTGACACATTTATTATGAAATTTATATATAAAGAAATGAGTATAAAATATTTTAAACCTATATGAATCTATAATATTATTATATAAATAGTACCCACTAAAATGACGACACGTGGCATGAAAAATTATGAAATATCAAAAGGTGTTTTTTTGCATTTAAACAATGAAAAACAATAACACTTCAAAGTTGTAAAGATAGTGTTTACAATGAAAAGAGGTATTAGTATGAGCCTAGTGGCCACTAAGCTATATCATGATTTGTTATTCTATCACTATTTCCAAATTAAGAAATGTTGAGCCTAGTAGATGTTATGTCATTGATTTTAATAAATAAAATAGCTTAATAGCAAATTAATTTTTCTTCGATAAGAATTGATGTGAATTATATGTTACAATGATATATCTTATAAAAGTTACATAAGTATCAATTCCTTTCGGGGGTGTATAGTGCGACAAGAAGAGGCTACGAAAAAAGGCTAGTCTAGCAAATATGATGCAATTTAATCAATGTAATGAGAAGATACATTACATGGAAGATGGGAAACAAGATTGGATTTACATATGGTCATTTGCCTAAAATATGTTTCCACATTATGAAAAATACATAATATTAGATTTGAAGTATATCTCAACTTTATACCCATCATTTTACTCTTCTCAATCATTTCCATCAAAATAGGAAAGTTAACATTTCCAATCATTTTTTTTAACAACAGCTCTCGCAAGCCTCAATTCGGGAGTTTCAAATGGAGAAATAAATAACTTGAAAAAAACACCACCAGGGGCCTTATTTTTTTTGGTAAAAAAATATAATTTTAATAAAAACTAGGGTTCTTGGTGTGAATTTAGGGAGTATTATTTATAATGAAAATAATCTTTCTTTGGTGGAAATTGACCTGTCATGGGAAGCTAGTGTACTAATGAAATATATGAATATTAAAGCAAAGTTTAAATTATAACATGAAAACTAACCTATAAAGTCTATGAAATTTAAGGGATATTCTTTTGGTGTATAAATAGGAAGGGAATAAATCATTAAGTTTATTATTATAAAATGGAATCCACTATAAATGAGAACAACGTGATGAACAATAATTTGAAATAATGTAAAAATGAATCTTTTGATGATCATATATGGGCATATATTGGACATGTGTAGGATATTGAGGCTTGGAAAAGGGTAAGCATATGAGATTGGTATTAGTAGTTTAAGATTCTAAAATACCTATCATGTGGTTGAGGAATATCCTAAACTTCCAGGATTAAAAATAATAGGATCCTTGCATACTTTTTATAGACCAATTTTTCTCTACTATGTAACTCTATCTCGTATATGTTTCTATCTTTGTAATCAAATTTAGCGGTTCTAAGTATAGGCTTGTTTTTGATCAATTAATTTTGACTTAAATGTTAAAATAATATATTTTAAAAACTACATAAAGATCATATTCCTCATGTTATATCTTTTGTATTGGCCCTTGGATCCTTTCCAAAAATATAATTAAATCAATGAAAAACATAGTACCGATCAAAGCTATAAATATAGTGTTTACAATAAAAAGAGGTATTGGTATGAGCCTAGTGGCCACTAAGCTATATCATGATTTGTTATTCTATCGCTATTTCTAAATCAAGAAATTGTTGAGCCTAGTAGTCACTATGTCATTCCTTTCAATTAGTAATGGAGCTTAGTGGTCACTAAGAATTTTCTTTGATATGAATTGATGTGAATTATAATTTACAAAGATATATCTTAGGAGAAATAAATAAGTCTTGATCCCTTTCGATGGAATGTAGTGCAACAATTGGGTTCACGGGTAAAGTCCAGCCAATACGATACAATTACAATCAATGAAAAAATATTCGATCCAAATTTGAACAAATAGTGATTACAATGAAAAGTGGTAATGATAGGATCCTAGTGACCACTAAGCTAGACCATGATTTGTTATTATATAGCTATTTTCAAATTAAGAAAAATTAAGCCTAACGCCGCCGTTATTAGTCCTTTCAAATAGTACTGGATCTTAACGATCACTAATAATTTTATTTGTTATGAAAAATGTGAATTATGATTTACAAAGATATATCTTAGGAGAAATAAATAAGTCTTGATCCCTCTCGATGGAAATTAGTGCAACAATTAGATCGCATGAGTAACGTCCAACCAATTTGATACAATTATAATCATTGAAAATTATATTGATCCAAAGTTGTATAGATAGTGATTACTATGAAAAGAGGTAATGATAGGATCCTAGCGCCATTAAGCTAGACCATGATTTTTTATTCTATAGATATTTTGAAATTAAGAAATTGTTGAGCCTAGAGTCAATTTCTAGGATTTTTCTTTGATACGAATGAATATGGATTATAATTTATAAAGATATATCTTAGGAGAAATAAATAAGTCTTGATCCCTCTCGATGGAATGTACTTCAAAATTGGAGTCCAATTGGGATAGTCCAGCATGATATAATATAATTAAAATCAATGATAAACAATATCGATCTAGATATAAAGATATAGTGTTTGTAATGATAATAGGTAATGGTAGGAACTTGACATTGCTAAGATAGAACATGATTTCTTATTCTATCACTATTTTCAAATCAAGAAAATGTTGAGCCTAGTGACGCTATGTTCCTCTTATTAAATGGAGGTTAGTGGTCACTAAGATTTTTCTTTGATACGAACTAATGTGAATTATAATTTACAAAGATATATCTTAGGAGAAATAAATAAGTCTTGATCCCTATCGATGGAATGTAGTGTAATAATTGGGTCCACTCTAGGATAGTCCAACCAATAAGATATACTTACAATCAATGAAAAATAGTATCACTCCATAACTATGAAGATAGTGTTTACGATGAAAAGAGATAATGGTAGGAACTGATGATCACTAATCTAGACCATGATTTGTTATACTACCACTATTTTCAAATTAAGAAATTATTGAGCCTAGCCATTTGCTATGTCATTCCTTAAAATTAGTAATGCAACATAACAAGATATCTAAGATTTTATAATATAAGAACCTATGTGATATCTTATGAGAAAAATCATAAGGCTTCATCTCTCTCAAGGGTATATGAGTGCATCACATGGATCCATCATGGATATTCAATTTAATATGATACACTTATAATCATTGAAAAACAATATCGATTCAAAAGAAAAAGAACCATATTCTTGTTCACTATATGGTTGGAATTTGGGGTTGTTAGTATATTCTAACAAAACCATCTTTTCAATTCAATAGAAGACATTCAAGGTGACATGCTTTCAAATCATAAAATTATATGAACTAATAAAACCTCTTCTCTCATGTCATTTTTTTAATAGAATAGGTTTGATTTCACCTCCTAAACATGCCAAGTTGTTTACTATGCTTTGAGGAAAACATATTTTTCTAAATTGGAGATCAAACCATTTAAACCAAATTTGTAGGGGTTGAAAAAGAATACTAAATAATTTACATTGTTGAAGAAAGCAACCATTATATTTAAAAAGAATAAACTTCAACTATTCAACAATTTCATTACTTTTTGTTCAATGGTGAAGTATTTTCAATTGATGTTTCAAGGTTCCATGTAGCACCTCTAGAATATCAATATTGTCCTATAGATGATGATAATGTTGACCTTCTTGTGCACTCCATGTTGATAAATGTTATTCCTACATAGGGACACAATTATTCTTCCCTTATTGCAGTATATGAATAACATTGTGGAACTCCAAGATCTGAAATAATTGGAAAGGGATGATGTTAAATTTTATATACTTGATGACCAACATACAATAATTGTAAAAAGATTTTGGGATCAGTACTTACAAATTTTTATATCCAAGGAAAAGGTTTCAAAGGGATTGCATTCTGTCTCGCAAATACAACTAATGAAGCCATTACTAATATTTTCAAACGATAATGAAGTGAACACAAATTGAATAGAAACCAAGTTTATTGATTTGTTGTACAAAGCTAGATCAATTTGGAAATCACTAGGATGTCCTCAACATCCCGGATTGACAAAAACAAAAACATAAGAGTGGAAGGTAATGTATTTTAATTTTATTGTATTTTTTTATTAAGGGCAAATAGTTTTGAAGGGACTATACCCTATATACAAAAGGGCTCAAAAGCCAGATAGTAAAGGTGAGAGAAACAACCCAGAGAAGGGAAAAACAACCAACCAAAGAGGGCTCAATAGCCAAATATGACAATACAAGTGAAGAAAGGATCCAAACGAACAATGATCCAAAAAGAAGCAGAAAAGATCAAAAAGCAACCAAAAGAGAAACAACATATAGAACTTGACCAAAAACCTGTAGCGCATTCAAAGTAGATAATTGTTTTGAACCGAAAAACAAAAACAACAACACAACAACCCGTTACTTGATAGCCCTGTCAATCTTGGTCTTGATAGCCTATAACGACATGAAGAAGGCAATGGCAAAACTAGAGAGGAGTCTCTCATATCCACCTCGAGAAATGCAATATCCCTTTTCTTTTTAGGGCCTAAATGTCCTCATTAACCTCACTTAAATCGAATACACTATGAACATGTTGTTCAATGAAATTATAAATGCTTTTAAGGGTAGATAATATGTAGTCATTATAACTTTTTGCATTCCCCATTCTGCCATCCAAGGACTGAAATTCTTGAAGACTTCAGCAATAACCCCTCTTCATCATCACTTTGAAGAATTCTTTTTCCCTTAGCTCTTTCCATATTTTTATAGTCCCTTTGAGCTCTTGTATCTCCTTTTCTAAATGTACGTCCACTCACCCATCAATTCCTCCTCCTTGGGCTCCTCCATTGGTTTACTGATATGCAGAGGTTCTCAACAAGTTCTAAGTATTTGTGGCTCCTTAGGACCCGTTGGGAAGAAGGGATTTTAGCTTTTATGCTCTTGCTTTTCTTGTTGGAAGCAACAACTTCAATCTTCCTTTTCAGCGGGGGGAGTGGAAGCGGTGCAAGCAGGTGGAGGTATGGAGGAAGAAGGTGGGGTAGGATTCATGGGGGCAGCTAGAATGCAGGATGGCGATGGATCGGAGGATAAGCCCTAGTGTAAAGGGATAGCCTTAGAGTGGCTCTCGAACTTCCTAATTGATTTCTCCAATAGTTTATCAAATAGTGAGGAAAAGTGATGATGATATTTCGAAAGTGATTTAGAAATATCAAATATTTTGAGGTATAGTCACAAATCTTCCTTCAAGAGTTACATACCTAACAACCATCCACTCCAAGCTCAAAGAAAAGGCTAAATCGACACCACCTTCATGCCGAGTCACGAATTCAAGATTCTCCCCATTGTCCAGAAACTTTGGAACTCAAAAACCTCCTGTCCACCTTCTTGTTAAATTTTAAGAATTTGGTGCCCTCATATAACAGTGAGGCCCATGATCTGGGTGATGAGCTCTTCCGTGATCTCAATCTCCATGTTACTATATTTGAAAATCTGATTCTTCCATCCCTGGGTGAATCTAATAGAAATGTCTTGGTCAAATCCTTGAATCCTTTCAATTAAATTAGATAGACCCCCGATTTGAAGGTAATTCCAAAGCTCTCGTATTCTCTTTCCACGCCGGATTGTGGGTCGGTTCGAAACCAAGGCGGACCCCCATGTTTCCTCTATTCCTTTGCTGCATCTCAACGGTAAAATGCTATCACTATGATGGACAGAAGAGCTTTGATGTTGGTATTTGAATCTTTCCTTTCCATGAAAGCAGAAGTTTAATTTTATTGTATTCATATTAACATTTGCTTTCATTATATAAAAATATAAAACATATGATTGTTCTTTGAATGTAGAACTTTGAGAGTCAATTCCTTTTTATTTGCAAAGTGGAAAAAAAAAACCAAAAGTCTATTTGAAAAATGGAGTTTTATATTGTTGTCAGATGATATATATGGACTAAATGGAAAATAAAAATTCATTTTTTTTTATATTAGGTGGCCTTTCTTGTTCACCTATTAAAGATAATCAAGTTAAATTTCAGCCAAATTCATCAAAGCAAGATTCACATACTAATTCATTCAGTGGCTACTTAGAGGAATGACTAGAAAAAACTATCGCTACTAGTACTTAGCAGATAAACTACAATCAGGGGATGTTTGGTTAATTGGATCTTTTAGTAGTAGCGTAATAAAAGAGACATTTGATTCTTACTTTTAGAGAATAAAAGGAGAAATAAAATGAGAGAAAAAGTTCTACATTATTTTAAAGAAAAACATCCAGATAATATTCTATTGCCATCTTACAGTGAATCTAATGTAATTGAAAATTTAAATTGCATGAATCACACTACCACCAGTTTTCTATACTATTGGGTGAAGAGAGAAAAGGAAAGAGAAAATATGATTCCCAAATAGGGGAAAAAGGAGAAATGAAAAAAGGACAATGTGGTGGAAGAAGTTATTCCTGTCGAGGCTTAGACAATATTAGACAACTATGTGATGTCAATGGAAGAAAATATACCAACAAGGATGGAGGACATAGAATATTTTACTTGTCAATGTGCATACCCATTCCAAATTTCATCAACTTTATTAGTTATTCTTACCACCAATCCTTTTAATGCAAAATGTGTTATTGCTGATTTTTACAATTTTCTAGCGATATTTCTTTTGAAGTAATAATGGAGTTGCTAACAATTATTGGAACTAGTGTGCTGGATTGTATTATTATTATTTCTCATACCAATTAAATATTAAAAATGTTAAGAGAAACAGTAAAAAATATGTGGAAAAGGTTAAAGACAATTTAGAATCGATTTTGATGGATGCTACAAACTCTATGACAATAGTGGGAAATTTAAAATTTTGTGTCTTATGTACACAATAACTAGTGTGCACAAATACGATGATAAAAATGATGAAAGAGAAGAAGTCACTAGGGATTGGATGGAAAAACTACCACAAAAATTGGTAACTATAAGCGAAATTAGCCTTAAGGAAAAAACATCCTTTTCCTTGCAAATGATCATATGAGTTCTAGGCTGAGATGTTCACTCGATGTTGTTCCCAAAATTCTTTAGTATTAGTGCTTTACTGACGGAAGTTTTGCACTATGTGCATTAGTTGAATCCATTATCTATCTTTTTTTATTGTTGAGACACATAGTTAGGAAATGTTTTGAAACATTACTATTCTCATATGAAGAAAGGTTTGTCCCGAATACAACTTGAACAAGTGATTTTGTTTAATGGATTTTAATCAAAAAAGATACTTACACATTTATTATTTATGCAGACAATAAAAAAAATAGGAGTTGATGTATAACCCTCTCAACTTGACGCTACACAACCAGTTCAACATGGTGATTGAACTTCATTCATTTTATAAATATGTTTAATGAGATCATTTTTAATTGCCATTGTTTTTTTATTTTGAAAATACTCTATGTTCACCATCTCTAATGATAGATGAGGAGAACTTGGCCACATATGATATGAATATGCAATCAAATCCTAGTATGTTAGTTGTGTGCATTTATAAATAAAAATGCTACTAAGCCCCAAAAATTTATAAGACAATTAATGGTTTATGCAGACAACCAACAACTAGAGAATGTAATAATAGTGAAATGTGTAGTGGTAACTAACACAAATATGCATTTAGAAACTAGTATGTTAGTCATGTATATTTTTAAACAAAACCATTTATAAGGCTCACAAAGTTATAGAAAATGATATCAGCTAACTCTAGAAGAGGAACCATTTCAAAGAAGGAATAACCAAATAACCTATTTCAAAAGTTCATGGTGGCATCTAATGCTCCATAGTTTGTAGTTACCATTTCATAACTAACAAACATTAGTATTGATGCTTAGTCTAGCCAATGATGGCATAGCCTAGCGGTTTAATCCACATCAATATCTCGAACTGTTTTCCACCAATGGGTGGTTCAACAAATATAAACGAACCCTAGTGGCCGCTAAAATTCATTCACAAGACATAAAACAATTTATTTTGTACTTACCATATTACCACGAAGAGCAATATGATTTTCAATTATGCTTTCATTTTCCATAACATGAAATTGATTAATTATTTTTCGATATATCTTGCATCAAAAAACCATGGGTAAGGTCGATGAAATCCAATCCAAAATCTCATTCGGTAAGTGGTAGCCTCCTAAAGTGTTGATATTGAATTTACCATTTTACCACATAGATCACTATGTTTTTTCAAATATGCTTTCATTTTCCATAACAATAACTAGATTATGAATAGATTAATGTTTGTTTGAAATAGATCTTGCATCAAAGGATCTAGTTACAAAATGGTAAAGAAGATGCAATCCTACACACAAATCCCCATCGGTAAGTGGTAGTCATAAGCTAAAATTTTGATTATTTCCATTAGTTAGAATTGATATGAGACTAATTAAAACAATTATTTACTTCACTTTGTCGTCTTAGAAAAGAATTATTTTCTTATTTTAGATTTGGAGGGCTTACTATGTATGAGAAAAACCAATCGTCCACTAAGGAGATGTCATTCAAGTTCAGCAAGGAGACTATCAACCTATGAGGTGGCTTGAAAGAGTTTATAAAGTCATTGTCAACAAAATTTGAAATGGGATTCTAGTCCAAAAAATCACTTTTGCTGATGTTGAAAAGATGACAAAGGCCTTCACTAAAAATTATCGATTGAATTGAATCCAATACTCACCTGGGGAAAAGAACATTATAATATAGTCGATGGAATTGCAATAAAATATCTAGAAAATGTTTGGAGTAGAAATGATGTTCCCTATAGTTCTAAAGACACATTGTGTATTACATTAGGTGAAAAGGAAACCCTCCTAAAAATTTTATGGTTGGGATGAAAAGTAGAGGAGAAAATTGTTCAAAATATATGTGGTTGATGACCAATTTGTACAAAGACTTATCACTAATAGTGTCTAAGGGATTGAATGTGGTAGAGGGAATCAAATATTTGGAGTGATAAAAGTTAAATAAATACTTATCATTTCAAAATGTTATTATGATGATACTGCTTAACATTGTAAATAAAATACATTCATATGTTTTTATGATGGTTCTGCTTAACTATTTTGTATGCTAAGATTGTACGAATATAAGTTGGGAGTATTTATATTTTCCCGATTATAAGTTGAGAGTATGAGTGTATAAGTTGCAAATGTAAATTAATAGAGAAATTTTATTGTAACAAATCTTTGAGAAATTTTTATTAATCAAATATGTATTCCTAAATTAATTCTATACATGTTTAAATAATTTTTTTCTTCATAATAGAAAACATATACCACTTTGAAATGCAATGAAATAACTATAATAAGGTATGTAAAGACTCATCATGTTGAAACATTACATTCGATTCAAACAAATTATGCAAAAAAAAATCCTAGTACAATAAGAAATGAGGAACACCCTTAGATTTTTTCCTTCTTCACCACCTACAACCATTTGATTTTTGATATAACAATATCAAAAGGGACTTTTTTAATTTTTCGATTGATTCACCACCCTCAACCATTTGATTTTGTTTTTTATTTATAGATAAGAACACATGCAACATGAAATTGATCATATTTGATATAAATGGTTTTTGGCACACACCCTCCACAAGGCTGATTTGACATACAAATAGTTAAATTTTTTTGGTGGCATCAAGCTCAATTTTTTTTTCTCAGACCTAATGTGAAAGAGTTCTTGCAATGGTGCAAAAAACATTTCAAAATAGCACTATGGACATTGGTGAGAAAGTCAAATGTTGATGACATGATGCCTTCATTCCTTCAAAACATTGGCTTAGAGGTTGGAAGCTTCAAGTTCATATTTATACGAAGATTGTGTCAAGACCAAATGCACCGATTATGAAGGTTATAAGAATCCCAAATTATATCTCAAGAATCTTAACTCCATTTGGTGGTGGTTTAATGCATCGTACCATTGTAAAAATATAGTGCTTGTAGATGACTCTTTAGAGAAAAACAAGTTCAATGATGTTGGGAACTACATAATTACTAAAACATTTAACATATATTTTAAGTTAGAAGACAAATACTTGTTAGATGTGTTGTGGCCTTTGTTACAACCATTGAAGGATGTTAAAGATGTTCGATATTTTATTAGATCAAAAAAACAATTATAGGGATATTTTTATTAGAGATTTACTATGATTTCTATTGTTGATTTCATATCCATATTTAAATATGAAAATATATATGGCATGTTTTTACAGTTAATTTTATATCTAAATTTAAATATGAAAATATATTTGGAATGGTTTTACAGTTAATTACATTCTCCTACACTAGATTGTCTCCCTCTGCTAATTTCTTCATAACATCTTAAGAAATTATCTGGTTCGTGCACCGAGGTTCAATCACACCATAGTAAATGAAGTTAATTTGATATATAAATTTAAATATGAAAATATATCTGGAATGGTTTTACATTTAATTACATTCTCCTAAATTAAATCATCTCCCTCTGTTAGTTTCTTCATAACATCTTTGGTAATTCTCTGGTTTCCCCTAGGTTCAATCACACCATAGTAAATGAACATGGAAGTGTCTCACATCTCATGAATTTCATTAGCCTAGCGACCACTAGGCCAAAGGAATTTTAAATATTCAAATCTGCATAGTTTAATCTTAAATACATCTTAAAACTGATAAGAGCCTTATTCCAAAGCAAACATTAAGCCTAATAGCTGCTAGCCCATATAAAACAAAACATGTTTCTATTTTATATGGGATAGTATCTGTGAGGAATTATTTATCGATCGATTGGATTCCTTGAAATCATTAAACATTTTTTCATGCAGCATTCATTAATTTAATTCATGATCAGATATATTGGACTCTAAAAGGAGAATTAACGGATTCCAATATTGCAGCTTTTGGATTCCAATATATGTGACTTTAGAGTAAAATAAATTTCAATTTATGTGATTCTAGATTCCAATATATGCTACACCCTTAACCTATTGCTTGTATTAGGATATGCGTAGCCGACTTGTGGCTTACCATATCAATTTACTATATCATTTATACTTTCTCATGCCTAGTAGGCCGACCTTGGTGATGGCCATAACATATGAATAGTATAAATAGGGGATTGTAGGTAGTAGTTCGGGATGATTCAAACATTTGAGTCTTATTGATTGGTTTGGAGGTTGCCACCTCAAAGTGGAAAAGCTATTTTAATTTCATATTGAAATCATTTATCTATAATATTGAGTTATTTGGTGTTCTATTTATGCTCATAATCTAAATTATACAAGTAATTTCATTACACGTGGCATTGAGCTACAATCCAGGGCCAAAATTAGGAAAAACCCTAATTTTTAGTTTCAAATATATCTTGTAAACTAGAGAGAATTTGTTAGATTATTTTTACCAGAGTTGAAAATAATTCCAAGTAAGATTCCCTGAAAATTTTAGAATTTTTAAATTTATTTTGCAAAAGTTATTGCAAATTTAGGGTTTTTCATAAAATCGCTCCCTAGGCTGAAATTTGTGGAATTTTTCCAAGTTCTTTACATTTTCGGAAATCCCTCAAAAAAATATTGGTAGTATATTCTTTGTGTTTTTCCTATTCGGCCAAATTTTTATCGAAACCCTAAACCCTAGGGTTTGACATCATGACAGGGGCCTTCCACAAGAGCCAAAAATAATCTGGTCACTTTGGGTAAAACCCCAGATAAAGATGGGGTAGTGATAGAAGAGTTGGAGTCGAAGGGGTAAATACAAATTCCTTAGCACTAGGGTTTACCTCAGTTGATCATAAGGTGAGCCAACTCGAGTATGAACGTGAAATGTACAATCTGAGATGGCTTGTAAAGGAGACATAGACCAAATCAATCAGCGGTTGGATGATATCATGCAACATATAAAGGGTAAAATATGTCCCAAATCAGTCCCAACTCAACCAAGGAGGATCTTCAGTTCAAAATAATGGGAAAAATAACCATTTTGGATAACTTTTCCAAATGCAAATCGGAATCTAACTTATTTGTAACCACAAAACATGATGCCGAAAGTAGAGATGCACAATTTAATGGGATCCATTGAATTAGATAAATAAAATGGATAAATTCTTTGAGTTACATCAAACCCCATCAGGAAAAAAGGTGACCTTGGCATCCTCAGTATCTTAAAACAAACCAATTAATTTGGTATTGATGGTTATGTGCTTAGAGGCAGAAGAGTGGTCTTAGTGTCACTTGGATAGTTTTTACTGAGGAGTTGCAATTGCACTATAGTTCTAGTGTTTCAGATAACTACTTTAGTCAATTGGAAAAGTTAAGATAAACAAGATCAGTCAAATATTATGTGCATCAATTCCAAAACCTATCCTTAAGGGTGGAGAATATTACAGAAGAGAACCTAAATGACCTATTTCTTAGGGGTCTTAAGGACCACATTGAGCATGAGGTACGTATGTTTAATCCACTCAAGCTTTCTGATTCTATTATCATGGCACGTAGAGCAGAGGAAAATTATTTTTAGTAGGAGGCAACCTTTCACTAACACCAGAGACCATAGTACCCCTTCCCCATCATTCACTTGGCCAATTAGACCGACTCTAAAAAATGGAAGAAAAAAGATTAAAAGGATTATGTTTTAACTACGACAACAAATATGGACCAAGAGACAAATGTGCCGAGAAGAAGTTTTTATATATTTAAGGAAGAAATGAGGATGAAGAGGAAGATGAAGTTATAGGAGAAGCTGAGGAACCAATAGAAGATGAAGTAGAGGATCACCAACCTAAAATTTCTTGCCATGCGTTGTCAGGTATTAGTACTCCTCAAACACTCAAGGTTATTGGCTATCTCAAAAAATAGAAGGTGACGATGTTGATTGACTTAGGGAGTACTCATAACTTCATAAATAGTAAGTTAGCTACCTACCTCGATTGTTTTATTTACCCATCTCCAAAAATGCAAGTTATAATTGTGGATGGTGTGACAAACAAGAGCATAGGAAAGTGCCATAATATCAAGCTTTCCATGGGAGACTACATGTTAGACTCACCTATGTTTGCTATTTATATGGGAGGGTAGATATTGTTTTGGGTGTCCAATGGCTCACAACCTAGGGTACTATAGAAATGAATTTCCAAGAATAGTTCATGCAAGTTCATTTAGAAGAAAGGAAAATACAATTAAAAGGGGTGGTAGCTAAGTATCCACATATTTTTAGCTCTCATCGATGCAAAAGGTTATAAGAAAAGGGGTATATGGATTTGTAGCAAAGTTATTTTCCATAGAGGTACAAAATACATATTCTTTTATGTCACCCAATCTTCGAAAGATTGTTGATGCTCACTTGTGTGTTTTGTATGTAATTCTAAAGGTACTACCACCGTGTAGGGATCATGATCATGCCATTCGGTTGATTCTAGAGAGCCAACCACCTAACATCAAACCATACAGATACCCATATTCCCGAAAAAAGTGATATCAAGAAAATGGTGCCGGAAATGTTAAAGGCAGTATCATCAATCATATCTAGAGTGCATAGTCTTCACCAAAGTGGTCATGATACATAAGAAGGATGAAACATGAAGGATGTGTCTAGATTACCGAGAACTCAACAAGTACACCATCAAAGATAAATTTCCTTTTCTAGTAATTGATGATTTACTTGATGAATTGCATGGTGCTATTTATTTTAGAAAATTAGATCTTCATTCAGGGTACCATCAAATTAGAATAAGAGAGGAATATTTTCATAAAATGAATTTCAGGACTCATGAGGGCCATTGTGAGTTTTTGGTAATGCATTTCAGTCTTAAAAATACTCCTCAACATTTCAAATCTTGATGAAGACTGTTTTTAGGCCATTTTAAAGGAAATTTGTATTAGTTTTCTTTGATGACATATTGATTTATAGTAAGACATGGGAAGAACACTTGCAACATGTAAATAAAGTGTTGGAAGTTTTGGAGAAACATAAGCTCTATGAAAATCCATCCAAATGTTATTTTGGTGTATAATAGGTAGAGTACTTGGGTCACATTGTATCCCATGAAGGTGTCAAAGTTTATCCTCAGAAGATCAAAGCTATGGTGGAATGGCCAAGGCCCAAAACTCTCAAAAATATCTAAGGGTTCCTAGGAATAACAGGGTACTACAAAAGATTTGTGAGGGGATATGGTAGAATTGCATCTCCACTCACTACATTGCTAAAGAAGGATGCCTTCCATTGGATAGACACAACCACTAAATCCTTTGAGTAGTTGAAGGAATCCATGTGCACCACCCCAATTTTGGCTACTCCCAACTTCTCAAAAACCTTCATTGTTGAATGTGATGCTTTAGGATCAGGATTGGGAGTAGTTCTAATGTAGGAAGGAAGACCAATTACATTTGAGAGTCACCAATTCAAAGGAAAATATCTACTTAAACCTATCAATGAGAAAGAAATGATGGCTATTCTTCATGTAGTCAAGCAATGGAGGCCTTATCTAATGGGTATACACTTCAAGGTAAAAACTTATCATGGTAGTCTTAAATAATTTTTGGACCAAAGGTTATCATTTGAGAAACAAAAAAAGTGGGTAACAAAATGTTGGGTTATGATTTTGAAATCATATACAAAAAGGGTAAAGAAAATGTAGTAGCCGATGTGCTATCCATAAGGGATACATCTGCAGATGCCTTACTATGTGTAATGTCCATATTGAAGGCCAATTGAGTGGATGAAGCAAGATTGGAATGGTAGTAGGACAAGGATACACAATCTCTTATACAAAATATCAAACAAGGCTCTATAACATCTAACAAATTTGAGTGGAAAGGTAATGCCTTATGGTACAAGGACAAGTTATTCTTGTGTAAAGATTCTGAGTTGAAGCATAAGATTCTTGCAGAGCTACATGCATCACTTGTTGGAGGACACTCTAGGTTTTTGAAGACATATCATAGAATAAAAATATAATTATTTTGGGAAGGACTTAAGGGGATGTACAAAATTTTGTATCAGAGTGTTTGGTGTGCCAACAGAACAAAGGTGAAACCATTAAGACACCAGGTCTATTGCAACCATTACCAATTCCTAGCCAGAGATGGGAGGAGGTCTCCATGGATTTCATCATAGGATTGCCTTGTTCAGAGGGTAAGAATGTTATTTTGGTGATTGTGGATAGGCTCACAAAATATGCCCATTTTTGTGCCCTGTCACATCTATTTACAACCAAGATAAATCACAACTATTTTTTTGAGACAGCTTATAAGGCTACATGGAACCCCAAAGATAATTGTAAGTGATTGTGATCCTATTTTCACAAGTAATTTTTGGACATAATTATTTACATGTTTGGGTACTTAGCTAACTCACAATTCATCTTACCATCCTCAAACTGATGGGTAAACAAAAGTGGTCAAACAATTTCTTAGAGGGGTATCTATGTTGTTTCGTATCGAGATAAGAAAGAACGATAGGTTAAATGGCTACCACTTGCGTAATGGTGGTATAACACATATTTTCATACCTCTTCTTAAATGACCCCATTTTTATCATTATATAATTACCATACATCATCTATCACTTCTTCCTTGAGGGTGCAAACTAAGGTCAAAGATGTTGAGGAACACATTCAACATCAACAACAAGTTTTGGCTGGTTTGAAGGAGAATTTGGCATTGGCACAAAACAAGATGAAACAAAAAGTAGATCAACACCGTAGTGAAATAGATTTGAAATTGGTGATTGGGTTTTTGTATGTCTATAGCCTTATAAGTAGATGTCCCCTCAAAGTAATAGAAAAAGGAAAAATTTTTTTCTCCTAAATATTATGGTCCTTATCAGGTTCTAGAGAGAATTAGAAGTGTTTCTTATAAACTAGAGTTACCTCAATCTTCCCTCATACACCCAAAGATTCCATGTTTCCTGCTTGAAGAAGGTTATTGGATAGAAATTTGCAGCCTAGAAAGAGCCACCAGAACTTGATGAGGAAGGAAGAATCATTTTGGATCTAGAGAAGATTCTGCAAACACGTACTAAGAGGTTGAGAACCAGAGACATTAAGGAATATTTGATCAAGTGGAAGAATCTAAGCATAGAGGATGTGACCTGGGAGGATGAAGGTTTTATGCAAAGAACATCCATGATTATTGAACATTGAGGACAACATTGGTTTGAAGGGGAAGGGCATGCTACGCCCTTAACCTATTTCTTGCATTAGGATATGAGTAGCTGACTTATGGCTTACCATATCATTTATACTTTCTCATGCCTAGTAGATACACCTTGGTGATGGCCATAACATATGACTAGTGTATATAGGGGATTATAGGTAGTAGTTAAGGATGTTTCAAGCATTTTAGTCTTATTATATGGTTTGGAGGTTGCCTCCTCGAAGTGTTGAAGCTATTTTAATTGCATATTGAGATCATTTAACTATAATATTGTGTTCTTTGGTGTTCTATTTATGCTCATAATCTGAATTATACAAGTAATTTCTTTAAAATATATGTGATTTTGGATTCCAATATATGTGATATTGGAATCCAATATGTGCAATTTTGGAGTGCAGATAATTCCAATATTTAACATTTTGGAATCCAAAACTAGTAATATTGGATTCCAATATTGGCTATATTTTTAGCCTGCTCGGACTAGAATAAGTCCAAATTTAGTGAAATAATCATTCATTGATAAATGGTGTTAGGTTTTTTAGAATTTTATCGTATAACAACTAAGAAATATGCAAGGGTTATAAACATGTAGACACATGTTTTCGATACGCTACATTATTTATCCATACTATCCACATTCATATTCAAAACATTAAACTATCTTATTATCCTATAAACCATGTCCTCACCCTCATAAAATCACACTTTACCCTCAGTAAAAATATATTTCACTCACCCTAAACCACCCAAACCACCTATAACTCATCCTAACCCATTTTCCCTAACCATCTAACCTCCTAACATCCTCAACATATTCAATCATCCCCATACCCAAATTAACCCTTTTGGAAGTGGTTGAAACCACTTCTAAGTGAGTTTCCCCACTTTTCTCGAGTTAGCAATGATTCTAACTAATTGTCGGTGATTATATAAGTGACATAAAACCTCCATAGAAAGGATCCTAAGACATTTGCAGTAAGATATGGTTCTTTGATGACCTAGATGACATTATTATAGATACCTCTGACATCACTTGCATCCTTGTCACATCCTTGAAACTTCACAAATCTCATAAAATTCCAACAATTCCACTTCTAAGCATTCTTTATCCAAGCTAAGATATTTTCATCTATCTTCATATTCAGTTTGTTAATGCATCACCTTAAAGCTCAAATAAATGTATAAATAATCTACTCTCCACCTTATACACATCTCATTTGGAAATCATCCTTTTCCACAGTAATCACCAATGATTTATCTGAATCGCCAATGATTACCTCAAATCGTAGTGATCCCTTCCTTTTTATCACTTTAATTGCATTTCTCATATATGAAATCAATATTTCAATCATTTTGCTGTCCAATTTGATTGTTGTTAAGTTGTTTCTCTCTGTAGTAGAGATAATACCAATTCGAGCATATCTCGATTACAAGCATATACGACCTTCCTATTATTTCACAACCACTAGTTTGGGAACAATTCAACATTGCACATGAACTCAATCTTTGTGTCATCTCCTTGACACCAAATATTGAAGATATCAAAGATTAACTTGAATTCATATGTGAAGAACAAGACGTTGAAAATTCTATTTCGATTACTTTTTATATTTCTAACTTGCCATAACCCTCACATGGGAAACCTATCACGTAGAGTAGGATCTCTCTATCCCTTTATATTTTTAATCATCCTCTTATTGTCAATTATTTTCCTATCATTATCACTTGATTGTAAAAATATTTGACACCCTACAAGAAGCCCTTTAGTTCATGGGATTGACCTTTTTGAGAAAAACATCATATCCTTATCTAATATCTATCTTGTCTAGTTATCTTTTTGTGTGTAGGTTTCTCTCATTTTTTGGAAGGAGTCC
This sequence comes from Taxus wallichiana var. yunnanensis, assembly GCA_018340775.1. NCBI lineage: Eukaryota > Viridiplantae > Streptophyta > Pinopsida > Cupressales > Taxaceae > Taxus > Taxus wallichiana. The sequence continues at coordinate 35,700,742 of CM031242.1, forward strand.
CACACCCATTTTGCATCTACACATATCAACATTACATTGTTAACACATTTTGGAGTGATTTTCTATCATTTCTTCAAAAATGTATAGAATAAGAAAATAAAAAGGAATAGAGAACATAGGTTCATTTCTTTTCTTTCATTTGCTTCCACCATCACATTTATATTTAGTCTACCTTCATAAAACTCAATATTTACTTTTGGGTCTTTAAACTAACCTTCATTTGATTGCTCATATAGTTTAATTGGGGCTTAAATGATTGCATTCAAAAAATTCCCCCACACACAACCTAGATATGTAACAAATAAAACTTTTATCCAAACAAACCTTCTAGGTATACCTACTTAGATTTCATCACCGAGGGGAATCCAACTTGATGTTTTGGCTGAGTATAAATAACTGGTGGATAATATATCGACTAAGCACATAATACCCTCATCATTGCGGGACCATGAAGTGAGGGGTAGGCCCTAATAGAATGTCTCATACTAAAACGAACATAGACTTGGGCCTCATGTAACTTCGGGTATATCGAGGACTTCATTCTTGCTTCACCTAAAAAATAGCCTTAGCTAGCCCTTCTTCTAGTTCCCTTTTAGCCATTTTTCATTTCACACTTTTCTTAAGTTAATCAAGATAATCTAAAACTTCCTTGTGTTTGCATGGTTCTTTAAAAAACAACTATCTTTCTTTTCTTTATTTATTTTTGTTCGAGTTCATTTTTTCACTACATAACAATCTCACCTTCAAAACATCATAAACATGACATAACCACTTCAAAAATCCTTGGAATCAATCCAGTCTCACATTTAAAACATTTAAGACATGATAGACCTATTTCACCAATCCTTAGAATCAATCTAGTCTCACATTCAAAACATCCCAAGCATGATAGATCCATCACAACCACCCTTAGAAATAGACCAGAACCTTTGTGTTACCCCAACGCTCAATCTACGACATCAAAAGTTCCTTGTATTGACCCTCCATAGTTCTTCTAGAGTGGTGACCTAGTATTTGTAGAATTATTAGACTCTAATCCAATTAAACTTAGTATATACCTTGTTACCAAAGGTATTCATATTAGTTATCACCTATCCAACATATTGTCCATCTTATACCATCGACACTTGCAACTATTCCAAACTTTACGACCCTAACTATCAATTAGTTATCAAGAAAATCTCTCCTTACCCCTCTACTAGTGATACATGGACGTCAACACCCGCTACATCAGCTTTTGTTGCTAGTTTCAAACTCAATGCCGTATCATCACAAAACATGACTAATAGATAAGAACATGTGTCATCGATTCCTCATCTAGCCCATATGATACAAAAACTCATACTACTACCTCCCCACCCACATACAATCATACAACCTCCACTGCTCCTCATCTTGTAAGCTCAATTGGTGTCCCTCTCTCCATAAATTTTTGATCATGTATCAACCTATTTCATCAAAAAAAAACCTACGTCTTTGATCAAAATCTTAGTCTTATCCCTCCCTACATCTATACCATCTATTAACATGAGTACCATTGCTAGTGCTCTATCCTTTTCACAGTAAATTATTCACTATGTCTGTCTCACAATATATTTATATCTCTTCTTAATATATCCCACAACCATCACAACCTCCTATCAACACTTCTATTCCTCCTTTGTATCAATACATCAAATCCTCTTCACAACCATTAGTCTCTTAATACACTTATAATATCCCAAAAGTATTCCTCCTTCTCAAAATATTCCATTACCATATCACTTGTATCAAAATAAAACCCTCATGCCTATAATCAAGCCACTCATTCCTCTTCAAATGTCAAAAATTCTCAAAATGATCCCATGTATGCACTTTGTTAAGTAGAATAGCTAGCTTTGAAGCTACCACTACGGGATATAAAAACAACCTTTCATACGAGTGAATTTGCAACAAACTTATCAACCCATTCGTGCCTTTTAAAAGCCTATCCTCTCGCATTGGGAACTCTTAAAATTCATCAATTTTTATAGTAAGGAGGACTTGCAAAAACATATCAAGGCCTTCTATCATGCATGTTATCTTATCACTCATGACTAGGATCTCATGTTGAGGACATTCCCCATGTCCTTAGCTAGCCCTACCCTTGAATGGTACAAAATTATCTCACAACATTTTTTTATCATTCACACAACTCACAAATTTTTTTGAGAACACTTATACATCAACATCACTCATAAAATATCCATAACGGATACCTATGCCATCAAATAATTTGAGGATGAGTCCATTTTTGATTTCATTTCTAGATGGTGAGGTATTATCAACCAATTGTCCTTCTCTCTTCCAAAAATTGAGCTCATCGAGCTATTTTCATGATCTTACTGGAAAAACATATCATCAAACCTCCAAATTTAATCCTTTCAAACATTTGACAAGGCCTTTCCCATTTCTTGAAACCTAAAAATCTGTGCCTCAAAGATGGTAAAGTTAAACTTTGATCTAAGAAACTAAAACTTGAGTCCTCTTTTAAAACTTCTTCCAACAATGACAAATATAAAGGATTAGAAAACACAGCTTGTTTTGAAAAATACATCTAAAGGTTGTAAAAATATGGAATGATCCAAGCCTCAACATAAATACATACCTTTAGGGGATTCTTATAGCACTATATTTGAAAAATTTTAGATGCTTGTATGATTAAGCTTCCTCCCATCTGACCTATCGATGAATCGTCCAAGCCTTTATGGTATTGGAACAATGACTATTATAAATACCATCAAGTATGAGGACACAAAATTGAAAGGTGTCATTCATTTAGAAACATCCTCTAAGACCTTATTGACTGAGGTGAATTACAACTTGATAACCCAAATGCACCTCCTAATCAAGGATTGGACGTGTTTAAACAACCTTTTCTGAACCACTCCCCATCCTATTTTCAGCTTTAGTCATAAAATGTAGGATCTCATCACATCATCAACATTGTCAACAACTTCACATCCACATATATAGTACCCATGTTTTCCATACATGAAACTCCAACTAAAAAAATCACTTCTTGGATATCCTTAGTATCGAGCTTTTGATCCCATCCACATCACAAAATTCAAAGTCTTTTACATCTACTCCCACACAAACACCCTCTATTGTCCTCTTAGGATATCAAGAAGAGAAACATGACATCAAAAATTTGAATAGATATTTCCAAGACCAAATCATCCAACATTAATTCAAAATCTTAGTAATCTAATTCAAAAGACCACAAATCATTCATTTATAAAGACAAAAAAATCTACCAAATATTCACCGAGAAAACCATACCACGAAATATACTAACCATGTCATCTATTTTGGGGCCTAATCCTTCATCCAAACTTGTAATCTTAATCACAAAATCTAAGGTTGTTACTTGACCAACACCTAAATGTGCCACAAAAAACATGAATCTCATATCTCATACCTCTAAGTCATCAAACAATATCCAAAATCCTTTACCTTCATCATCATCTCAATCAACCACAACAAGATATTATAATAAAATCCTTGAGAAGCTTATTTGATCATCCATCATAACACTACCACCTACTAAGCCCTATGATTCTTAAGGGTGGAAGCCCTCTTGGTATAACTATGAGGCATTATGTGTTTATCGAAGATGCCAAGACACTTCACCGAGGACTGTAAAGCCGTCCACATCATAATTCAAAGTGTTGCTACTAAATTTCTTCTCCCCACATATAAAACCCATCTTCCTCTCGATCTCGATATAATCAAATATACACATCAAATCAGACCTACCCATCAAATCCCTAAACATATCAGTTTTAAACCATCACGCGACATCATATATAACAAAAGTAAGACTTCCTCCAAGAAAAACCCCACTCCACTAGATAGATGTTGTCCATATAACCACAAAAGCACACACACAAGACCTAAAATATAAAAATTCAAGTGGGCCCAAAGTCTCTATCACCGTTGCTACCTCTAAATACCCGACCCATCATTTTATAAAGACAAGGTTTCCATCCTTATGACACCTAAAACCCAATATTCAACATTGATATAAAATTTTGTCATCAAACAATTGCATTAGAATCCTATTAAGATGTCTCTTTACGAGCTCATCTAGAATTCTCCATGGCATCAAAAATCCATGATTTAAGTTCTTCAATTAATTTCATTGCCATCGATTTACCCCTAACTATTTTCCAACCTTGTTGGAACCCTTAAAATTTCTTCCTCTATCACATTGGAGGACTCTTAAATCCCCTCTCAGTACATCATTAGGAATATGACATTCCTCTCTTTTCACTTTGCTAAAATAAACGAAACTCTCATCAAGAGATTAATGATAAAAATGGTTCCAAAATTAACATAATATCTATTATCTCCATTTTGAGTTCACGACAAAATGATTAGATAACCCCTACGAAATTTTTGAAGTTGATTTTTGCATTATGGCCTCTTTTAGAGAAATTCGAGCTTTCAGTTTTTCCGAAATGACTCGCCATGAGTTTCAACATGCTTTGTGTCGCTTTGTTTTCCGATACCAAGTCCGCTTCATATTGAGAAAATGGGGTTTTTGGGACTCCGCATCAGAACATGCCTAATTCAAAACATGTTTTGTGTCGCTTGTTCCCGATACTCAAGTCTGATTTAGTCCTTTGTAACGGGTTTTGAGTCATGTGAAGCATGTAAACATCTCATGCTTTATGTCTTGTGTTTCCCGAAACCCGAAACCCGAATTGTACTAAGCCCCCTTGTGTCGGGTTTTCGGACCTCTCTAACATGCTGACATGGCATTCATGCTGAGTTGTCGGTGAGTTGGCACGTGCCGAGCTGAAGTGTATTAATTACAATTTTTCTTATAAATACGCGGATTTCCACGTCATTTTTACCTGGACGTATTTTTAACTCGTGGATTTTTCGTACATGCTCTTTCAACCTCGAAACCCGAAAGCTTGCCTGTGCCCGATTGAATCACCATTTTTCGATCTTCCCTTTCTCTGGTTGAAGGTATTTCTCTCTCCACTTTTGCTCCTAGTTTTTATGGATTGATTGCGCATGAATTCTTCCCATTTTCTTGCTGGGTTTTGAAAGATTTTTATTCTTCTTCTTTCTGGAGTTGTTTTGAAAAAAGGGGTTTAGGTTTTAGGGTCTATCTCTTCTAAATTACCACTTGGTGCTATTTCCTCAAAGTTTTATTATGTGCCTGGTACATGAATGGTTAAAAGGAGATTGCATGTTTGAAATTCAACGAAAAACCCTGTTTTTCTCTTCTCGTGTTTTGAAGGTCATTGTGCAAGTGTCGAAGACCCGAAGTTTATTGAAGGCTTGGCGTGCTGACTTTCCAGAGTTCCCGCATCAACACAAGTGTCGCTTTCTTCCGCTTCCGACATCATCGGTAGTATCGGGCTTTCCCAAAGTTCGACATTATCAAACGTGCCGCAGACTTTCCGAGTTTCCGACATTCTCGGTGCATCGGGTTTTTAGGATTTTCTCGACATCATTTTCGCCAAAGGTCGACTCTTCCGTTCTTCCGGCATATCCAAAGCAGTCGGGATTCTCACGGAGTGACATCTCCCGAGCTCCGAAACTTTCTTCGATGTCTTCACCATTTGCTGATTGCTCAACCAAGAGACCTTATCTCTTGCATCCAAGGCTTTGGAGTCTCGGATCCGCGTGCCTCTTTCCACACAACCACTCCTACCTCCTTATTCTCCATCAAATTCTTCAAGAATGGTTAGTATTTTCTCTAGACTTTCACCCCTCTCTGCTGGTACCCAAGTGATCACCAACACACCCCCTCCTGTGCCTCTTTTTATTGGATCTACTACCACGTTGGTAACTATTCCTCCTCCACTAGTAGAATCTTCTCCCCGAGGGTATGATACCACCTGCAACCATGGCAACTCCCTCTGATACGCCGCAATGTCTACTTGAGAAAACTCCGAGGAAGAGGAAGGTGATTGTGCCCCTACTAGCCTTTGATTTCAGCTCACTCAAGGCTCCTACTGTGAAATCAGCCAAGAAACCCAAAACAGTTTCAAGGGTTTTGGTGGATGCTTCAGGAGATAAGTTCGCAGAGATTGCCACTCCCTCGGCTGACAAAACTAGAGAGGATATAACAGCCTCTGATTATCAGGTAACCAGGGTGGCTCTAGGGAAAGTGACAACAGAAGGGGCGCAACAAGATGCATGGGATTCCATAAACGTGCTGTGCCAAAAGTTAAAAGAAACAAAGGACAACAGAGATGAGCTTAAGGAAAAAGTGGAGCAGTTGACAGAGGTTTTGATTAAACTCTCAAAACCCCTTGAATCCATACCACCTTCTTCTGTTTCTGTCGGATTCGATTTCTCATCAGTACCTACGATTGAGAAGATTGCTAAAAAAGGAAGGGTGGTTGATGAATGGATCCAAAGGTTGCTCCAACAGGGGAAGGAAGTAGTTCAAGACGTGGTGAAAGTTCATCAGTCCTTGGGAGACATTCAGAAGGATGGAGAGAAGATGGATGAAGAATTCTCTCAGGAAATTGGACATCTTGATTTGACTTTTGAAGCTCTCCAGGTGTTAAAGCAAATACCAGCACATCTCTTGGTGGAAGAAGGTATTCTCCCACATACAGATAAGCATTTCCAGCTGACCAAGGCCATCAAAGTGTTGAGAATAAAGATTCTCAATGAAGCTCGCAGGTAAGTTGAGAGAATCAAGGATAAATTCATTGATGGGAAAAGTGATCCGGAAGAAGAATTGTTGAAGATTTGTCCAAAGGTGTCGGTTGGGAACTCGGGTATCCTATCGCCAGATGATCTCTTCAAGAAAATCCAAGAGTCTCTGCTCAAAGATGAACCAATAAGTGGATTTGGCCTTGAGATCATTGTTTGGTTGGTAAGGGTTGAACATTCTTTGGAGGCCTTAAGAAAGCTCAAAGAAAGGATTGAAAAAGCTTCCTAAATGCCAGGCCGATATTCATGAGACTCAGTAAAATTTGGAATGATCATTCCACTCACGCTGATGAGAACGAAATGCAAGGCATAATTCGAAGTTCCAGAATTTCGAGCAAACAGCCTCAATCGAGGAAGAAAAAGAGGAAGGAGCAAAGGATGATGATTCGATTGAGTCCCAACGTTTCATGTCATGTCAATCTTGAAATTGACATGTCTTTTTCATTTCTGTTTCATCACATTTTTGAATCATATTTTGACTTGATCTCCTGCGTGAGAATTAAGCAAAACAGAACTCTTGTTAAAAATGCTATTTTTTAGGATCTGCCCTATTTTATCTCTACTTCTTTTGTTATAAATAAGGGATGCTTATGCATTCCAAAGGGTCAAGATTTTTTGGAATATTTAGGGGCTATTGGAAAGAAGAAAAACTTTGTGTTTTCATTCAATCATTTTGAAGAATAGGAGTCGATATTATTTTACAGACTTTGTGTTGTGGAATATATCTTACTTAAGACAGTGTTCTTATGTTCATGATCTTAAGCTATTCTTTACATAGCATCTTAGTGTTTCTGATTATTTCGGACATTATATTTATGATCTAAAACTCCTATGATTATTTCGTGCTCTGTGTTTACTTGAAAGAAAATACGTTTCTCTCATTTCCTTTATACTTGTGCTTCTTTCATTGTAACAATTTCTAACCCAGTTCATTTACGAAAGAAATACCCTTGAATCGTGTGAATGTGGATTTCGGGATTCCATCCCACCCCAATGGTTAGATTAGTGTGAATACTGTATATATCATTTTTACCGTGTTTTAGATTAGTAATAAGCAGGCAGCCTCACCTGTCTTTGAGGAGGGATTTAATCTCATATACTGTGGTTGAACCTCATATTTTGGTTTGACAAAATATCCAACCAACAATGCTTTTGGCGACTCACTGGGAATTACTGATCAATAGTATAAAGCTTATCCTCTCGGTGTCCGCGACTCCGTATTTGCCTTATTTTCAACAAGATCTCCCTTCAGCCTCAAGCTAGCCAGAAGATCTTCACTCGGTCCTCACCGAGCTCAAGGTGAAATTGATCCACTCTTTGAGTTACCGCAATGCAGACAATTTCAGTCTTTCTCCCAACAAAGATTGTCTCTAATCGAACCGTGAAGTTCTTCGCTGCTCGGAGAAACTGATCCTTGTGGAACGGGAAGCATCTGCAACTTGTCATGCACTACTCTTGTCTGATACTCGGATCCCTGTACGCACTCTTTTCAGGAGGATGGCGGTTCAACCTGTGCCTTGGGGCGCAGTTATTGGTCCTCTTTCTTTGACTCCTCCATTGCACGAGTTACCACGTGGATCACGTAAAAACATTCCCAAGTTCAATGGGGATGGGAAGCAGCATCCTGACGAGCACATTGCATCTTTCTTTGTTGCATGCGGTGTTCTCGGAGTAGCCCACGAAGATGTCTCCGTCCGACTCTTCGTTGAAACGTTGCAGGGTGCAGCAGCTGAATGGTTTTATCACCTCCCGAATGCATGCATCGCAAACTGGGCTACCATGCGGACTAAGTTCGAAGCACGTTTCAAACCAGCCGAAGATTCCCATGCTTTGTTAGCTCAGCTCACACATATGAAGAAGGAATCACATGAACCTATGCGGAAATTCGTGGCAAAGTTCAACAAGCTGGTCCTAAGATTCCGAGAAATAGTCAGTACTTACTCGGAAAACCAAAAATGCTTCTTCATCAATGCTCAACCTCCTGATATAAGCTTTTTATTAAGAAGGTCGGTTATCCCAGATTTGGCTACTGCTCAGTCAACAGCTACTGAAATAGAGGATGATCTCATCTTGGCGGGAAGGATCAAGAAAGACGTACCTAAACTCAAAAATCAAGGTTCTTCTCAAGGTAACACTGATCCTATGTTTCAAAAAATGGCTAACGATTTGATTGCTTTAAAAAAGCAAATGTCCTGCCAGTGAGCAATGTTCTCAGATTGGGATATCCTTAGACGGAATTTCAATAACAACAATGGTGCACCTGCCAGAGATAGGCCACGGTTAACTCCTGCTCAACCGAGACTAGCAATTGAAGCTCCTCCCGTCAATGCAGCAGTAGAAATAATTGAAGAAGACGATGAAGGAGAAGAACAAGATTCCCGTGAGGCTTTCGAAGCTTCGGATATGCTTTGATGAGTCTTATAATGAGTCACCATGGCGATGCCAAAGATTGGGTATTTGGAATACGATGAAGATGAATATGCGCCGATGGTCACCATTTGTTGTCTTCACTGGTCCCAATCTCAAAATCCCAAAAAACTCTTTGAAACACTAAGGAGAAGAATAAGGAACCTCCCATATCCATAGTTAAGAGGGGTACCCCTATTTCGGCGCAAACTGAAAGAGAGGTTACCAAAAAGGCAGCTGCTCCTTATTCTCCTTCTCCTAAGATCAGTGCCTCAGCACAAGCTCATGTAATTAGGACTGAGCCTACCATCATTCCTTCTTATACTACTTTTGACATTATTGATCATGCAAAGAGAACCAAAATTCAAATGTCAGAGGCAGAATACCTTCAGTCGAATCCTGAACAGTTTGAAAAGCTGGCCAAGTTCATCAGAAGTAAAGCGGCTGTTCCATCACCTTCAAAAGGTCTCCTTCCAAATCCTACTCAACTCCCACCACAGAACAATCTGACCTCTGCTTCTTCTTCAGGAAAGATTGAACCATTTTATTTGTCTCTACTTATAAATGGGTTTAAACTCAGCAATTGCATCATCGACTCAGGAGCCTCTGATAATGTTATGCCCGCAAAAGTGGCCCATGCCCTTGGACTTACTTTGACTAAGTCATATGGACGGTGCTACTCCATGGAAACTAAACAAGTCCCTTTGATTGGTCAAATCAAGGACGCACAGTTTGCATTTGTTGCCTTCCCTGAGAAGAGAGTGAAAATGACTATTCAGTTGCCGACATTCCTGCAGCTTACGGTATCCTCTTGGGTAGAGGATTTTGTAAAGATGTCGAGAGAGAGATTAATATGGATTGGACCAAAGCTAAGATCCCGGTCAATGGGGTTCATCGTGTTCTTCATCCCGAACCACAGTGAAGTATTTGGTGACCAAATCGAGATGATCCAAAAGCTCGATTCTTTTTGAAGATGCTAGCTTTGGGAATTATTTCATGACTTCGAGGTACCCATTGTAGATGTTGAAGAAGAAGATCCCAATGCTATTTGACGCTCGAATTTGATGGTAGTGCTCAACCTCCGGATCGACAATCGGTGTTGTCCTTATATCTCCTAGCTTCAAGATTTTCCCATCAGCTTACAAGTTGCAATTTGATAATACTAACAACACGGCCGAATATGAAGCCCTGTTATTAGGATTAGAAATGGCCAGACAGAAGGGAATCCGAAATATCAAGGTTCAGGGAGATGCGGAGCTGATTGTTAATCAGTCGTGGGGTATATATCGTGAAAAATGATCGGTTGAAATGCTACGGAATAAAGTTTGGGATAGTATAGAATGCTTTGATGCATTTTCTATTAGGCGCTTTTGAGAGATTATAATGACAAGGCTGATTCTTTGGCCGTATCTGCATCCCTTCTTCTTCCTCATCCTCAGTTCAAGCAAGATACATACTCTATCGAGATTATGTATCGTCCCAAAGATCCCGAGATAATGCAACTCATTGGCAAGTGTTCAATGATGATCAACAGGTGTTGGCTTTTCTAGAAAAGGCTGACAATTTCAGTGAGTTATATTTTGAAGGTTCTGAATCAGCCTTCCGTGAAACTATCTCGGATCCATATCAAGAGGTTGATGGTGAATTTATTCAGCTGAAAGGCAACAAGATACCAAAAGGTTTGGTTTCTTTGGAGGGCTTGTTTGATAAGCATGATCGTTTTATTCAAAACAAAAGGCAAGTCGAAGGAGTTTCTTCCTCTGAAGTAGATCAAATCAATCTAGGTTCGTCTGATCAACCTCGGATGGTGAATATCGGGAAATGTTGTTCTCCCGAAGAGAAGGTGAGATTCACTTCGCTTTTGAAGAAATACATCGATGTGTTGGCCTGGTCTTATGCAGATTTAAAATCCTTCAAGCCCAAAGATGTACAGCACAGTATCCCTTTGAAGCCTGATGTGAAGCCGTACAGACAAAAGCAAAGACATTACAATCCCAAGATCTCAGGAACTATCCTGGCAGAAATTCAGAAGATGTTAGATGCTAATATTTTTTTCCCAATCCATCACTCCACTTGGATTGCTAACATTGTTCCTGTCAGGAAGAAGAATGGCAAAATCCGGATCTGTGTTGACTTCCGGAACTTGAATCAGTCCTCACTGAAGGATAACTATCCCTTGCCTATCATGGATCAGGTATTACAAATCACATTACTAGATCGAAATGCTTTCCATGCTCGACGGATTTTCGGATATAACCAAGTCGAGGTAATGCCAGAGGATCAACACAAGACGGCCTTCACGACCCCATGGGGTACCTTTGCTTACAGGAGGATGCCTTTCGGCTTGATCAACACCGGAGCCACTTTTCAGAGAGCTATGGACTTGGCATTCAGAGATTTGATGGGCAAGGTCATAGTTGTGTATTTGGATGACTTGACCGTTTTCTCTAAAAATGGAGTGATCATTATGATCATTTAGAACAAGTACTTTTGAGATGCAGGCGTCATGGGATTTCATTGAATCCCAAGAAGTCCATGTTCGGGGTGACCGAAGGAAAATTGCTGGGTCATATTGTGACTAAAGAAGGAACCAAAATTGACCCAGAAAGGGTAAAGGCTATTCAGAGTCTTACCTTACCCACAAGTAAAACCGGAGTTCATTCTTTCTTCGGAAAGGTTAATTTCTTGAGAAGATTTGTACCTGATTTCACTGACAAAACCAAGGATGTCCTTGGAATGATGAAAGGCAAAGTTCCATTTCGATGGAGTACAGAAGGGAAGCTTGCATTCGAAGAAATCAAAAGGGCAGTTGCTTGCGCTCCTATCTTAGTATGTCCAGACTTCAAGAAAAATTTCATCATGTACAGCTATGCCTCTGCCCACACAGTGTCAGCCATCCTGATGCAGGAAAATGGGGAAGGCATCGAAGCTCCCATCACGTTCATGAGCTGTCCGTTGAAAGAACATGAATTGAAGATGTCACAGATTGAAAAGCATGCTTACGCAGTGGTACGAGCAGTAAAACATTTCAGGTACTATGTGCTGAATTCCCATACTCTCGTTCTCGTTCCTGATACTGCTGTTAAATCCATTCTGACTCAACAAGAGCTGGGAAGTCAATGAGGTACTTGGATAGCTAAGGTTCAGGAGTACGATTTAGACATCAGGCCTACCAAGTTGGTACGAGGAAGGGGCCTGTGCCAATTAATTGCAGAAAATCATGCCGGCAGCGAGTATGAAAAGACTCAAGACACTTCTTCAGAGCTGCCCATGGTGCTTTTCATGAGTACGACCGATGAATGGTACACGGACATTGCTTTCTTCCTAACTTATGGTGAATGCCCCCCGCATTTAAATCAAAAGGAGAAGAGGACCGTCAAGTTGAGATCTGCAAAATACCTTTTGTGGAATAATGCAATATCTAAGAAAGGTATTGATGGTGTTTTCTGCGTTGTGTTAATAAATCACAACAGAAAAGTTATTACAATCCTTTCATAGCCTAGCATGCGAGAGGACATTTTTCATCCTCTCAAATAAATGCGTATAAGATCCTATGGGCTAGGTACTATTGGCCTACTCTCTTCCGGGATTCAGCAGAATGGGTGTCCAAATGTGAAGCTTGTCAACATTTCGTTGGTCGCCCCAAGCTAGCAGCTCTTCCTCTGAAGCCTGTAGTGATTGAAGAACCTTTCCGCCAATGGGGGATTGATTTCATCGGAACATTGAATCCTGCTTCTAGTGCCGGACATAACTACGTGCTGACTGCTACAGACTATTTTACCAAGTGGGTAGAAGCCGCACCAATCAAGCAAGCAACTTCTGAAGCTGTTTGCAAGTTCCTTAAAGAAAATATAATTGTCAGATTCGGTGTGCCTCATAAGATTGTAGCTGATAATGCCTCTAATTTCTCGTCACATGAGTTGACAGAATTTTGCTATGGATTTGGCATCACTCTGGCTCACTCATCTGATTATTATCCCCAGGGTAATGGGCAAGCTGAGTCCAGCAATAAGAATCTGGTCACCATAATTAGGAAACTAGTAGATGAAAATCAGAGGACATGGCACAAAGCATTGTATGATGCGTTGTGGGCTGATCGGATCACTCCAAAGCGAGCCATAGGGATGTCTCCTTTCCAATTGCTATACGGGATTGATGCTGAAATTCCTATCTCAGTAGAATTGCCGGCCTTGCAGTTGGCAAAAGCGGTTGAAGATGCGGCTTTTCAGAATTCTATCGAGAAGAGGGTTATGTACCTAGCCAGGCTAGAAGAGGAACGAATAAAGGTGGTTGATCGCATCGCAGATCATCAGAGCAGAGTGAAGAAAATTTTCGACAAAAAATCAAAGCAGCGTAACTTCCAGATTGGAGACTCGTGTTGCTTTGGGATAAGAGGAGAGAACAGAAAGGAATGCACGGAAGTTTGATTCTTTATGGAGAGGACCTTTCAAGATCCACGAGATGAATGGTGAAAATAGTTTTCTTCTATCATATCTGGATGGAGGGTTACTCCTTTGCCTTTCAAAGGGACAACATCTAAAGTCGTTTCCACCATTAATGCAAGATGCTCTCTTGCATTGTACATATTTTACTTTTTTTTGTTGTGTGTTTGATTTTGGTTTTCTTTCTTTCTTCATTTTGTTTTGTTTTGGTTTTCTTCTTTTCTCCGTAGCCCAATGAATAAAGACCAGAGATTCTAAGTTCTCTTCCTTTGGTATTACAAAGAAAGTCCCCAGCTGGAGCCAGTTTGTTATCTCCGTTTTGAGTTCACGACAAAATGATTAGATAACCCCTACGAAATTTTTGAAGTTGATTTTGCATTATGGCCTCTTTTAGAGAAATTCAGGTTTTCGGGTTTTTCCGACAGCTCGACATGAGTTTTAACATGCTTTGTGTCACCTGTTTTCCGATACCCGAAGTCCACTTCATATTGAGAAAATCGGGTTTTCGGGACTCCGGTGCATCGGAACATGCCTAATTCAAAACATGTTTTGTGTCACCTGTTCCCCGATACCCGAAGTCCGATTTAGTCCTTTGTATCGGGTTTTCGGAGCTGTGAAGCATCTAAACATCTCATGCTTTATGTCTTGTGTTTCCCAAACTCAAACCCGAATTGCACTAAGCCCCCTTGTGTCGGGTTTTCGGACCTCTCTAACATGCTGACATGGCATTCATGCCGAGTTGTCGGTGAGTTGGCACGTGCCGAGCTGAAGTGTATTAATTACAATTTTTCTTATAAATACGCGGATTTCCACGTCATTTTTACCGGACGTATTTTTAACTCGTGGATTTTTCGTACATGCTCTTTCAACCTCAAAACCCAAAGCTTGCCTGCACTGATTGAATCACCATTTTTCGATCTTCCTTTCTCTCGGTTGAAGGTATTTCTCTCTCCACTTTTGTTCCTAGTTTTTATGGATGGATTGCGCGTGAATTCTTCCCATTTTCTTGCTGGGTTTTGAAAGATTTTTATTCTTCTTCTTTCTCGGAGTTGTTTTGAAAAAAAGGGGTTTAGGTTTTAGGGTCTATCTCTTCTAAATTACCACTTGGTGCTATTTCCTCAAAGTTTTATTATGTGCACAGTACATGAATGGTTAAAAGGAAGATTGCATGTTTGAAATTCAACGAAAAACCCTGTTTTTCTCTTCTCGGGTTTTGAAGGCTATTGTGCAGTGTCGAAGACCCAAAGTATATTGAAGGCTTGGCGTGCCGGAATTTCCAGAGTTCCCGGCATCAACACAAGTGTCGGGATTTCTTCGCTTCCGACATCATCTGCAGATTCGAGGCTTTCTGAAGTTTTGACATTATCAAACGTGCTGACTTTCCAGAGTTTCCGATATTCTCAGCACATCGGGTTTTTAGGATTTTTCGACATCATTTTTGCCAGTGTCGGACTCTTCCGTTCTTCCCAGGCATATCCAGCAGTCGGGATTCTCACAAAGGCGACATCTCCCGAGCTTTGAAACTTTCTTCGACGTCCTTCATGTCGGACCCTTGTCCATCTCGGAAAAGACCGAGAAGTCGGGAAGAATGAAATATAAGTTTAAAAAGCTAGAATCTCCATCGTATATTGATTGTAACTCACGACATCCGAGACACCAACTCGAAATATAGACATTGAAGATTTCGAGTAGGGTGAGGAGTTCCTCCCAAACTCCATGGATGAAAACTATAGCCGATAGTGGCTTGCCTCTCGCGAGCAGTTTTCCCATGTCCGCTCAGTGTCCAGAATTCATCTTGGCTTGTGCATCCAGTTATGACTCGGCGTCTCGTTCTGTGAGAAGTCAATCAGGTGAAGTAGTGATCAAATTGGATGGAGGTTACTTTGATGATCTCCTAAAACTACCCAATTTTGACGAGTATGGAGAGTTGGACATCAAGTCAGCTCAGAAATCCTGGGACAACGATCAGGAAGACTGCATCAAACATGTGAACAAGAAGTTCCTGATCAAGCCCAAACCAGCTGTCTCCAGATTTCCAAGGATTATCCCCAGGAGTGATTTCATCCAAGAAATCAATGACATCATCACCCTGCTGAGTCGGGTTTTTGGTTTTCCCGAATCGAATGTATTTCAAGGATGGATGTATCAATTTATGATCACCATCAAGAAGAATTAGCGAGGGATCGATCGGGGTACTCTCATCAAAGATGAGATTGATTCCTAAATGACAACGGTCTTGTCAACTAGGAAATTTTATATGTCTTCATATGTCACATACGCAGCAGCGAGGATGAGGAACTATTCCGGGCTGGATACCAAGGGAAGCGAGAACGGCGGAACAGGTGTATCAATACTTCCCTCAATTGACAAAGAAGGGGTCCAAAGACCATTTCGGAGGGTGAATGATGCCTTCTTCTATGAAAATATCTGCAGGATAAACCACGATCCGAGGAAGACAAGAGTCTCAGATGAGGCTTGGGCTGAAGTTTCTAAATGGGGATGTATCTTCTTACAATTCAAGAAGTTTACATATCTTCGGGGTCATGTCCTCGGGAGATCCTTTTCACCTACCCCAATATCCAGGGGATAGACGATATTGATGGAGTTAGTTAGGCAGCTGTTGGATTTCCATAAATTCCAACAAAGCAAACATAAGGCTGCTGTATCCTTCCCAATTTCTATTGGGAGATATACTTGCTCAACAGTAGTGAAAGCCAAAAATGTTGTCCACGAACTTCAAGACAAATTGAAGAAGCATATGAAGCCTTGAGACGGTTTTGACATCCGAGGAGTGCTCAGAGCATATGGAACCCAGCATTTGCACAGGCCAAACATAGAGGATATTTGGGTGGATCTACGTAATGAGGTTGCTGTTCGCAGAAAGGATAATAGCAGATTGACTATTGCTGAGATTCAAACACTGGAGCTTGCTGATTTACCAGAGGGTACGGGTGACAATGAAAGTGTTTTGGATCTTTCCTATGATGGACTAAAGGAGGATCAATATGTTTTCCCACCTATTGATTGGTCAGCCAGCGAAAAAGCCTCTATTACAGATAGGTCGGCTCTAATCCTTGCTCGCACCAAAGCATGGCTCTCCTCTTGGGGAATGAATTTTAAAGATGATAAGTTTTCAAAGTTGGCTGCTTCAGAGGTGGGGCCCTCCAAAAAGGAAAAGGACAGAAAATCTTCTAGGGAGCCTATAAAGGTCAAGATTGTCAAAAAGAGGAAAGAAAGAGAAATCTCTTCAATTGTTTCTCCAGTAGAAACGGTGAATGTGCCAGAATCACCAACACCACCAGAAATAGGAGAAATTAATTTGGAAGGAGGAAGCCAGCTTCTGTCTTCACCATTTGCTGATTGCTCAACTGAAGAGACCTTATCTCTTGCATCCAAGGCTTTGGAGTCTGGATCTGTGCCTCTTTCCACACAACCACTCCTACCTCCTTATTCTCCATCAACTTCTTCAGTAATGGCCAGTATTTTCTCTGGACTTTCACCCCTCTCTGCTGGTACCCAAGTGATCACCAACACGCCCCCTCCTGTGCCTCTTTTTATTGGATCTACTACCACGTTGGTAACTATTCCTCCTCCACTAGTAGAATCTTCTCCCCTTGAGGGTATGATACCAGCTTCGCAACCATGGCAACTCCCTCTGATACGCCGCAATGGCTACTCGAGAAAACTCCGAGGAAGAGGAAGGTGATTGTGCCCCTACCAGCCTTTGATTTCAGCTCACTCAAGGCTCCTACTGCGAAATCAGCCAAGAAACCCAAAACAGTTTCAAGGGTTTTGGTGGATGCTTCAGGAGATAAGTTCGTAGAGATTGCCACTCCTCACCGACAAAACTAGAGACGATATAACAGCCTTTGATTATCGGGTAACCTGTGGTGGCTCTAGGAAAGTGACAGAGAAGGGGCGAACAAGATGCACGGGATTTCATAAACATGTCAGCCAAAAGTTAAAAGAAACAAAGGACGAAAAAGATGAGCTTAAGAAAAAGTGTAGCAATGACAGAGGTTTTGATTAAACTCTCAAAACCCCTGAATCCATACCACCTTCTTCCTTTCGTCGAATTCGATTTCTCATCGCACTACGATTGAGAAGATTGCTAAAAAGGAAGGGTGGTTGATGAATGGATCCAAAGGTTGCTCCAATAGGGAAGGAAGTAGTTCAAGACGTGGTGAAATTTCATCAGTCCTTGGGAGACATTCGTAAAGGATGGAGAGAAGATGGATGAAGAATTCTCTCGGAAATTGGACATCTTGATTTGACTTTTGTAGATAAGCATTTCCAGGTGACTAAGGCCATCGGGTTCGTAATAAAGATTCTCGATGAAGCCTCGCATAAGTTGAGAGAATCAAGGGATAAACTGATTGATGGGAAAAGTGATCTGGAAGAAGAATTGCTGAAGATTTGTCCAAAGGTGTCAGTTGGGAACTCAGGTATCCTATCAGCAGATGATCTCTTCAAGCAAATCCAAGAGTCTGTTCAACATGAACCAATAAGCGGATTTGGCCTTGAGATCATTGATCGGTTGGTAAGGGTTGAACATTCTTTGGAGGCCTTAAGAAAGCTCAGCAAAGGATTGAAAAAGCTTCCCGAAATGCCAGCGATATTCATGAGACCTGCGAAATTTGGAATGATCATTCCACTACGGGGTAAGTGCAACAAGTTGGGGACAAAAAGGGGTCATAAGTGGACGTCATATTGCAAATAACAACATAATATCAACTTGTAGGGATTATTAGCAATACATACACTCAAAATTAGAAAAACTTATATTAATATGAATCGTAGCATCCGGAATCTAGTTTCTAAAATACTAATTTTTTTAAAAATGGACAAGATTAGCTATATTAAACACTCAAAATTCAATGACTTGGTATTTTTTTAAAAACACCTATAAAATTATAGTCCGTTTGCCCACGATTTGGATGACCAAAAATTGATATATATTTTTCTCCTTTGGTGAGAAGTTAGATGCCACTATCTATCTTGGGATGGATTTTATTTTGTATTTTTTTGAGTAATATTTTATTTTTTATGATTTTTTCGTGAAAGTGGTATGAAAACATAAAGAAAACAGAGCACTTTCCGTTTGCCCGCCATAACTTCATAAAAAATATTGAAATCAAATAATTTTTTTTGAACATGTATATAATTTCACCATGGTTGGGATGGTATAAGTTTTATCACATTCTGATAAGTGAAAAAAAATTTGCAATCTTAAACCTAGACATAAACATTCACGGAAAAAGTGTCTTAAAGACCTACTATTAGTAAAAAATTATAAAATGATATTTATCCTATTCTATTCACTTTAAAATCAGTATTTCTACAAAGCTAACAGTCTCCCCTACGTAATGGTACCATTTTTATGACATATTTTTTACTTTTCGGCATGGTTCAAGTCCGTGGAAGACTAAATTTGATGTTTTGTTGTTTTTAATGTAAAATTCAGGATTTGATGTCCACTTAATTGTCCCCCAACTTGGTGCACTTACCCTGCATACTGATGAGAATGAAATGCAAGGCATAATTCGGAAGTTCCAGGAATTTCAGAGCAAACAGTCTCAGCTGGAGGAAGAAAAAGAGGAAGGAGCAAAGGATGATGATTCAGATTGAGTCCCAACATTTCATGTCATTTCAATCTTGAAATTGACATGTCTTTTTCATTTCTGTTTCGTCACATTTTTGAATCATATTTTGACTTGATCTCCTGCGTGAGAATCAAGCAAAACAGAACTCTTGTTAAAACGCTATTTTTTAGGATCTGCCCTATTTTATCTCTACTTCTTTTGTTATAAATAAGGGATGCTTATGCATTCCAAAGGGTCGAGATTTTTTGGAATATTTAGGGGCTATTGGAAAGAAGAAAAACTTTGTGTTTTCATTCAATCATTTTGAAGAATAGGAGTCGATATTATTTTACAGACTTTGTGTTGTGGAATATATCTTACTTAAGACAGTGTTCTTATGTTCATGATCTTAAGCTATTCTTTGCATAGCATCTTAGTGTTTCTGATTATTTCGGACATTATATTTGTGATCTAAAACTCGTATGATTATTTCGTGCTCTGTGTTTACTCGAAAGAAAATACGTTTCTCTCATTTCCTTTCTACCGTGCTTCTTTCATTGTAACAATTTCTAACCCAGTTCATTTACGAAAGAAATACCCTTGAATCGTGTGAATGTGGATTTTGGGATTCTATCCCACCCCCAATGGTTAGATTAGTGTGAATACTGTATATATCGTTTTTATTGTGTTTTAGATTAGTAATAGCGCAGCAGCCTCACCTGTCTTTGAGGAGGGATTTAATCTCATATACTGTGGTTGAACCTCATATTTTGGTTTGACAAAATATCCAACCAACAATATCATATCACACTTTCAAACAAGTTCATCTAGTACACACCATTGTTTCCCAATCACATTCCATGCTCTATGCTTTCAATGACATTATCACCCCTACATTGGGCATAATCATCTTACCTATTAAAATAGGTATTAAAATCCTTCATGATCTATTTTATCTTGTAAAAGGAGAGTTCTATATAATATACTAATGGGTAATCCCTGGATACGTGGCATGTAGTGCATCCCACCCAAATTTCATCGTTGTCTAAATTATGAACATGAGGGTAAAACTCCATGACAATTCCTACCGATCCAAATCCATTAAAATCGTTACATGACCTATAGACCTAATGACATACTTTTCCATTACAAAACTCCACATGTTCGATCAAGCTTCAATAATATTTTCTATCCCCTCATCTAAACTACTAGATGATCAATCTTTCAAAGAAGTCATACAATGCCTCTCACTAGGGAATATTTCTTTCTAGCTCTTAATGCACACCCTATGCCAAAAATGTATGGCAAACATGAAAAATAATCATTCTATAAGCCTAACATAGGAAATATAATTTCCTTTGGTCCCCATTTCTTCCATAAGAGTTAGTATATAGAGGCATCGATGGCCCTTCATCTCATCTTGATGATCAACCACATGCAAAACCATTTTCCTCATACTTTTCATTCTTGGATAAACCCCGAGTTATCCCAAACTTACCTCCACCACTGTGCATGGAAGGGATTTGGTATATGAAAATATGAATAGGGTTCCCATGAATTACCCTTTTAAGACATGATAAAACCCCATGAGAAACATAACCTCATCTTCAAAGAACCTTATTCTAATATATCATCATAAATATCGAATTACAACTACACCCAACATCATCCTTAGACACATCCTTTGACATTGATGATGTCATATCTCTCCCATATTTTTAAAAAAAAATCAATGGCATAACACTTAGACCACTAACTTAGCGAGCTAATGGAAGAACTGAAACTATTCCCCTAACGTTATTGCATATGATAGAGGAAGATTCCCGTATTATTGACATTCTTAATTTCCATGATGATGACATGATCCTGACTTACATGGGCGATGAAGAAAACAATCTTTAGAAAAAAATTCCTCTTGAAACATCTTCACTTATCAATGAATTGACCACCGATGTTAATATCGACACACCGCAAGAGCCACACATTATCAAAATCAGCCAAGCCTTAGACTCACGTGAAATCCAACAATTCACCACTTTCTTATCCAAACACACTCAAGCCTTTGCATGGTCCTATATTGACATGCCTGGTATCAACCCTAACATCATTATTCATAACATCCTTACAATCCGGATGCTAAACTCGTAAATAATAAACTTTAGAGGATGCATCCTCACGTCGCATTACTAATCAAGGAATAAATTCAACATCATATTTTATCCAACTTTATAGTACCTATTGATTATTCAAAATGGGTTTCCAACATCGTCCCTATCACTAAAACCACTAGAAAATTACACATCTGTATGGAATTTTGAGATTTGAAACTCACTTTCCCTAAAGTAATTTTCCTCTACCCAACATTGACCATCTCGTCGATTTAACAACAAGCCACGAAATGCTATCTCTTATGGATGGTTTCTCTAGTTACAATCAAATCCTTATCACACCATAAGATCAACACACAAAATCCTTTATCACCCCTTGGAACCTTCTACTATAGATTAATGGCCTTTGGCTTGAAAATGCAGGAGCTACTTATCAATACACCATGACTTACATCTTCCATGATCTCATCCAAAATACCACATAAGACTATGTCAAATATATTTTAGGTAAATCCAAACACCAAAGATACCACTTAGTTGTTCTTGACGTGATATTTACATGTCTATTACAAGTATTTATCCATTTTAATACTAATAATTGCATTTTCAAAGTTCTCGATGAAAACTCCTAGGATTTATAGTGTCTATCAAGGGAATTGAAGTTGACCTCTGCTAAATTCAAATCCATTATCGAAATTCCCCACTAACTAATATAAAGAAGCTTCATAGCCTTCAAGGAAAAATTCAATCTATTCATCATTTTATCAATCAATTATTATAATGTTGTCAACCTTTCCATCACCTTATGAGAAAAGACACCGAATTCAAGTGGGATGATAATTAACAACAAGCCTTCAACACCCTCAAATAATATATTTTATCTCCTTTAGTGATTGCATCTCCACATAAGGTGAAATCCTTATATCTTTACATCTCTATGGCTGACCATGCCTTAGAAGCCATGCTCAGCACATTGAGATGAACAAGGAAAGGAACAAGTTGTCTATTATATAAGTCATACCCTTCATGATTATGAGACTCGTTATCAAATAGAAAATTTGTGTTGTTCCTTGCACTTTACAACTTCCAAACTTATAAAAACTTACATCATCACAAAATTTAATCCTATCAAAACTATGCATCCCAAACCATATTACAATGATTATATCACTATGTGGATCATATTCATGAATGTGCTCAAACTCAAATTTATCTCTAAGAAATCCATTAAAGGGAAGGTCATTTCGATCACCTCGTTGAAGCTTCCTTCTTATCAATAAATTACCTTACTTAACGATTCCCAAAAAAATCTATCAACACTCTTGATCATGATATTGACACTATTAAAATGACCTTGTTATTTGATGGGTCCAAATATAGGCAGGAGAGAGGTTCTAGAATAGTCATAATACCCCCTTCTTACACTCCTATTTCATCAGCCTTCAAATTGAATTTCAAAAGCACTAATAACATGGTAGAATATGAGGCCCTCATCATGGTACTTTAGACCATCACATTTCTTGTTGTATAAATACTTGACATCTATAGAGACTCACAACTTTTCATCAACCAAATCAAAGGGATCTACCAATGTAAAAATGAGATCCTACAAAAATATTAAACCATCATCTAAGGCTTACTACAACTCTTCGACCATTATGAGATCCTAACCACCCCTCACTCATCTAATAAATTTGCAGACACCATTGCATCACTTGCCTATCTCATCCCTTTATCACCATACAATTCCAAACTCTTCATTATTGTACACAAACTCAATCAACCATCCTATACCAACATTGATCTTCCAACTATAAGTTTTTAGTGTAAAATTACAACACCCTCTGAATGCTTAGAAGTGAGTATGTTTGGGAAATTAGTGTAATTTTCTAGTATGGAGTTGTATCTAGGTGTAGGACCTTGCAGTTGAGACAACTCTCTAGAAGAAGCTGGTTCTTCTTCCTAAACTCATGTGAAAACTAACTATAATGAAGGAAAATATACTTCCTTATCATATATTATCATTTCCAAGGGACCAAGGAGAAGGAAATAACATGAAAATAAAATATCCTACACTAAGGGAGGTGATAACACCAAGAGAAGGGTAGTTTCAACACTCTCTAAAGATGAAATGGAGTAAAATGGAGATAGAGAGGATGTTTATAACTTCACAATCTACAACACACATTCACAACACCATTTCAATGAAACACAATCATTTAGAACATGCAAGAAACCATAAGAATGCACAAAATACCTTTAGATGTAGTGAAGAGGCTAGAGAAACCAATAAAACACAAACAAGGGTTGTAAAATCACCACAAACTTGATCTTATTGCTTCAAAATTGACATAGATAATTACATTAAAGAATGAAGGCATGTGTTCTTTGCAAAGTGCTAAAAATGGAGGTTTTTTAGCTCACAATAGATTTGCAATACCTTTAGGGAGTAAAGGAGAAACTGGAAAATGTCTAACTATGCAAAATGAACTCATTTTTACAATATATGAGAGAGAAGAGAGGCTCAAAATTTTTAATTCAACCACCCAAAATTTACATTAAATAGATTAGAGAAGGGATGGGATGCCCTGAAAAACTCATGATTTCTTATACCTTGCCTTGTAAGAGGATAAAAATGCAACCCCTTGCTTCATTTAATCCATTTTAATCTATCTAGGATGTATTTTTTAAAATCTAGGTCTTTCCATGTATTTTCTCACCTACCAAATCCATCTAATTTGCATTTTAATTATTTTATGTAATATATGGTAAAAATACAAGATTCAAATGAGACAAATTTCATTAAATTTTGTGATCTGGAGCTCGATTTATGGAGATGTGGGTTCTAGGGGTTGTATCGCACTTTTTGTGAATAACTCTACCTTGTGTTTATTACTTCTCACTCCTATCCATGGTCAATTTGATTAGAATTTGGCCCCTTTGACCTTTTAGCCATGTGTCCACTTTCCATTAGATTGTAGGTCAATTGAGGGTGTGGAGAACTTTCTTTTTTTATCGTGCAACTAGGATGTGAGTTCTTCTTGTTCTTGAGATACTTGACACTCCCACATTTAGCTCTCCTCCTGGTTCGGTGAGCTAGGTCAGCTCTCCGAGCTATCCCCTTACTTAGATGACCTTATGACTCCTCGGACTCAGCCAAGTGTTATATGTGTATTGGTTCATGCCTTTTAGTTCTATGAGGAATAGGTTCCCCACGACTTATTGTGCTCCACGGGCTTTACCTTTCCGCATTCCATTATCTCTCTTCACTCAACATCTTGATGATCCTAGGTAGTTCACCGAGCTCTATATTAACTCATCTGCAACATTACGACACCTTGGACTCATGTGAACATGTAAAATCCCCATGAATTGGTCCTTATCCACCAACTTCTGCTCTCCGCACTAAACTCCGCAGATGCCACGTGCCCACCCACCACTACGCCATGGATTTTCGAGTCCGCTAGAGAACTTAAACCCACATAAAACAAGTTCCCCGGGGTCTCTTGATCATGTATATGCCTTTGCCCCATAATATGTTGAAAGTTGATCTCCCCTCCATCACGCAGCTTTTGTTCCTTAACTCATGGATTTTGTTTCTTCGCCATTCAAACCGTGACTTGCCTTTATGTTTTCCGCGGGTCTTCCCTTCGAGTTGCGGCTCTCATTCCTTATCCTCCACTTCCCGCAGATCTTGATTCATTTACAATACGAAGGGGAAAGTGGTCTATGTTCAATGCGGCTCAAATTGTTCTTATAACATTACCTCGACCCGCATAACTCTAAAAAACAACATTTTCCCCTTTTAAGCCAAACTTCTCCATACTTCGACCGAATTTAAGGATTTTTCAAGGGAAAAGGAGTAATTTTACAAACTTTACCCATTTTAATCCATTTTAATCAATTTTTTTTAAAGCTAAGTATGGGCCTAAAACCAAGGGGTGAAGGCTTTCCAACTACTCCAATATTTTCCAATCTTCTAGTTAAACCAATTCCAAGCCAAGAGATGATGTAGGTTATCAAAATCACCTTTTGAGGGATTTTAGATAACAATTTGATGAATCAATGGGGTTATCTTCCTATTAGATAAAGTGATTAGTGGCCTTGCAAAGTCCATTGGGCATGGAGTCAACCCGGTGATCCAAACTTGATCTTGAACCTTTAAATTTGATCCTTGAGTCACTTAAGACACTACTTGGAATTGAAATTGGTCTACGTGATTACATTTTTCATCCTTTTATAAAAAAAATATTGAATTTTCCATGAGTGGGAAATTGTTTTGAGATAAAAATTACCTTCTCTCTGATGTTTACACTATAAATAGAATTCTTACCCAAAACTTTCCCAAAACACCGCCGAATGTTGAAATGAAGCTCAAGCTGCCCAAGCTACTCACATGTTCATCATATTTTTAACTCAAATACACTAGACTACCACTAAAACTTATTTCTGACTTAAAGAAGAGGCACTAGAAGATCACCTCAATTGTGATCTCTTAAGAGAGAAAGATAATGAGAACAACGAAATCACCTCTAAATCTGATTTTAGTTGCTCTGCATTTGAAAATTCTTGAAAATGGAAACTATTCCTTATAACCTTTGAGCTTCTTCCTACAACATTTCTCTTTGGAAACATAATGAACTATGCAAAGAAACCACTAAGCAATAGAACCCATGCAAGAGCACTTAGGGAAAGGAAACCTACTCTAAAAAAAGAATAGTGTGCTAAAATCACTTAGAGGAATTAAGAAATTCTAAACTAATATGTACAAAGGATGAGATTTTACTTTAGTAATAACAATGCTTGAGATAGATTCCATTGACTAGAATCAAAATTTATTCATCATCCAACTTTGACAAATTGGAAAGCATTATTACTTTTACACCCGTGATCATGTATGGACCACTCCATATAACATCAAAATTGGAATGCTTGCCCATATTTTCCCTATCAACATCCCATTTTAGTACTAAGTCACCTTCTTGGAAGTTCTTGGATTTAGATTTTTGTCAAAAGACCTCTTGATTAAATCTTGATCCTTCTTTATGGTTTACATTGCTTGGTTCTCTTAGCTCTTCCAACTCCATGAGTTCATGAATACCTAGCTTCCATGGGCTCAAATTAGAGTAATTCAAGCCGCTTGAGAAGATCTAGTGTTGGTAATTCAAGAGATATGGGAAATCTAGCTTATTTTCCATAGACTAGCTTGTATGGAGAGCTTCTAGTAGACCTCTTAGGTTTGATTTATCAGCCCACAAGGATGATTTGAGATTAGTATGCCACATCCTCTAGTTCTCATCCAGAGTCCTTCAAATAATTCTCAAGAAGTTCTTTATTTGTGGACTCAGATTCTTCCATTACCATGGGGTAATAATTAGATGAAGTACTCAAATATATCCCATTCCTAACATCCCACAAAATCTTAGTTCCAAGGAATGCTAAAGCATTATCTGATATGATAGTGGTCGGACACCAAATATGGTAATAATTCCCTCATAGAAGTCTAGTATACTAGACTCATTTTCCTCCTTGAGTGCTACTACTTCAGTCCACTTGGTGAAATAATCCCATTAGAGAATCCACTTATGGCCTTGGCTTGAGTTTGGATTGATGACTCCAATGAAATCCAATCCCCACTATATGAATGGTTGATCAAATTGAGATTGGGTGGAGTGGTAGTGCTACTAGCTTCTCTTTTCCTGTGAAGAATGCACATTTTTTACACTTCTTGATCCATGCATAATAGTCACTAAACATTGTGGGCCAATAGTAACTAGCCTTCATGATCTTGAGGGATATTACTCATGGAGAAAAGTGACCCCAATTTCCCATCATGGAACTCATGTAGAAATTTCTCAATTTGATTTGTTGAACACATCTCAAGAGAACTCCATTCATGTCCTTCTTGAATAAGATACCATCAATGAGAACATACATAAATGGATTGGAGTCTAAAATATATTATCTTTTCCTTTCTCAAAGTCTTAGAGAGCATAAAATTGTTTGAAGAAATGTATCATATCCTGGTCCAACAAGGAGTGGGCATACCATTTACTTACTCTTGATTATCTTGTAACACTAAAAATAAATTCTTCTTCATCTCTTTGACTCAACATGTGATTGGAATGTAGATGTTCACACAAGCCTTTCCATAGAAAATTTGGTTACTCTTGATTTATATATCATACTCCATGACACGATTGATCCAACTAACCATTTTTTCATTCAAATCCTTGTTTAGGAGAAATTACTTCACTCCAAAATGAGACACTAACAACTGATTTTGTTGTTTGAAACCAAGTGTCTAAACTTCTTCAAAATCCTTATAACAATGAGGACATGCTTCTTAATGAAAGAGTACCTCACCTCATAATCTTCCAAACTCTGAATGAAGAAAGCTATGGGCTAATCTGATCCTTCCTTGTTCTCTCCATCAAGATGGCAGAGATTATATCTAAGCCACCAAAGGCATAGAGGATGAAGTCCTTTGAAAAATATAGATTGATGAGAGTTGGAGCTTGAGATATTGCATGTTTGATAGCCTCAAAATCTCTTTTACCTCTTTTTCCACTTGAATAAGATACTCTTCTTCAACATCATTATTAATGGCTTAACAAGAGTGGAAAATTCAGGCACAAACCTTCTAAAAAATTGATTCTCCCTAAGAATATTTGGAGAGCCTTCTTGTGACTTAGAAATGGTAGTTTGTTTATAACTTCAACTTTATTTCGATCAATTTTCAGCCCTCCCTTTAAACAATGTGGCATAGAGCTTTCCTTCATGAGCCAAGAATATACATTTTTAGGATTCAAAGATACTCCAAACTTCCTACATCTTTGAAACACTTTCTAGAGGTGAGAGGGTGATCATCTTCATTCTTGGAGAATATATTTATGTCATCTAAGATACACAAGAACTATCTTATTAATCAGCCCCCTTGAATGCCATATCCATATCCCTCTGAAATGTAACTCCGACATTTGATAAGCCAAAAGGAATCTTCTTGTAAGCATAAGTGTCCCATTTTGTGGTGAAGTTGTTTTGAATTGATCCTCCTCTTTCACCATGATTTGGTTATAGCTTGAGTAGCCATCTAGGAGTGAGAACCTTTCTGATCCAACTACTACTTGTAATATTTTCTCCATGGAGGAAGTGGATAATGGTCCTTGAGAGAATCTCTATTCAAGTCCCGGAAATCCACACACAATCTGATTTCTCCATTTCTTTTTCTCATTGGCACCAAATTTTCCACCCATGATGAGTGCTTGATTGGAAAAATAATACTTGCCTCAATGAGCTTGTTTAATTCCTTCCTCATGAGAGGCTCAATATGAGGGTTCACCGGCCTTTTCTTTTGCCTAATGGGATTGGATTCTAGATTCAATTCAATAGTATGTTGTGCCAATATTGGATCAAAGCCTCTCAAATCTTTATAACTCCAAGAAAATATATCTGGAAAATTCTTGACAAAGTTGAATGAAATCAGATTTCTCTTGATGAGTACTTACTTTTCCAATTTGGATCACCTTGTCCTTTCCCAACCAAAACTAGTTCTGAATCTTCACCCTTGACTTGAATGTTTATTTCTCTCTCTCTCTAAAGTAGTCATTGGGATTGAAAATCAATTCAAGGGTCACCAATCCTTTTGGTATTTTGTTTGTTTCTTAGGTGGAAAACTTGATCACCATATTGTACTTTCCAATTTCTCTTGATTCTTCACAGAGAACTCAACTTAGTTCTTCCAAGGAAATTGATGATTTTTTGGTCATTTTCAAACACTTTCAACTAGTGTTATTGTTTCGGAAAAACTGCCTTTACAACCACTTTGATATGAGGATGAGTTTGATCTTCCTTGATACTTTCAACCACATCAAATGCTTCTACCCCAATTGCTGTAAGCTCTGTCCATGTAACCTCATTCTTCTTCCTTGGATGGAAAAAAATGTTAAAATATTCAAAGTCTTCAATTAGATCCCATACCCAGTTCTTATAGCTCTTTAGAAGATCATTTTTAGCAACATTCTACCCTTTAATTGATTTACAACTAACTCAATATCCCCAAAAATATACAAGTTCTTGATACCTCTTTTTCTTTCCCAAAGTAACCATGGATTAATGCTTCATATTCAACTGTGTTATTAGAACAAATAAATTGGAAATGGAAAGCTGATTAATATTTTTTTCTTTGGGGATATAAGCATTGCTCCTCCTCCTACACACCTTGTCTACTCCTTGAACCATAAAATAATAGTTACCAAACTTCATTTTCATTTTTCATCTCTGTTTGGTGATGCTAGGGAGAGGTGGATTTTCTTCATGTAAGAAATAGATACCCAAATCAACTTCTTCCATTTCTTTGTAAGGGTCATAGCCATGCATTTTGTTTTCCCATTCATCTAATGTCAAATATGGAATGCCTCTAACCTTGGTATTTTTCTTTGAGTGCTTGGGAAGTCTTCTTGATCAAAAGATGATAAATTAGTGTTGATTGGAATTGGGACATGAGGTTCAATGTGATAATTGGAAATTGGTTCTGATATGATTATAGCCTTAGCTCCATTTATTGTTCTAAAAGCATGTGTGACCAATCATCTAATAGGCACCCAACCATTTTAGCCATGAAATATTCAGACAAGCACAAGACAAAGAGTGGTGGAAGGTCAATAAATGATACATCTTGTTGGATCTGTGACATTTGGGTGCATGCATGTAAGCGTTAGATTTAGATCCCCAATGATTCCAACTGTTTTCATTGTTGTCCCATCCAATTCATCACTCCTTTAGAATATTTTCATATTTTAAACCCAACTAATCCACTATTTTTTTGGCATCACTAGAGCTACTTTCCCTCGAGTCAATCATGTAATTGTGTACAAGGTTGTTCATGATCAAAAAGATATGTAAAATGGTGGAGGTTTGATATTCCTCCTTTATTGACCCACTTCTTATTGAGTTTCATTAGAGCACTTTTTCTTGATCCTTGGACACTTGATTTGGAATGGATAAGTTTTCCATGGTTGTTTACAAAAAATCCCTTTGTCCTAGAATTTTCAAAGTGACTCCCACATTGAGATACTCACATTCATTTTCTTCATTTGATCAATGATGTTGAAGGGAGATGGGTTGTCCTTCTACTTCCATTTTCTTGGTGCTACTTTCTCTTTCACATGAGCTGCTACAATAGGTACTCTAGGCTGATTTTTTGAGCTTGGAGATGAATTTGAACTACTAACTCCTTGAGGTGTGATAGAAGGTTGAGAAACACTTGTATTTGATGAATGTTCTTCCTCTATATTTATCTTCTTAGATCTTGTGTTCACTACCACACCCTGAGAAGGAGCTTGATTCATCCCACATAAATCTTCAACTTTAATTCACAAGTGAAGTCTCACTTGGAGGTGTTTCTTGAGTGTTTATTTGTTTTTGATTTTATTCTTGATTTGTTTCTTGAGGCACACCAATAGTTTACACCATTAATGCTTGATTCAGAGCACCATTGAAGCATGTTTCTTGATTATGGGGTTGACCACAAGGAAACACCATTCATATTCTTGTGCCAAGTTGTTTTGGATTAGAACCAAGGCTCTGGATGTTGATGGCTGCATTAGGATTATATGGTTGAAATGGCTTGGTAGCTTGAGGTTTCCTTGGTTTTGATTTGCAGCTTGAGTTGGAGGTCTATTTGACTAATATGGAGGCCTATTTAGTTGGGCTTGAGGCTGATATGGTCTGAAATTTTGGGTTTGTTGCCTCTTAATTGTTACCAACTCATTACCTAAATTATGTAATTTTTCATGACTTATTGGAGTTAATTTGAGGTGCTAGAAGAAAAAGTATAAGATTCATTAAAATTATGATTTTAGGAGTTGGGATAGGAGCTAATGTAGGTGTTTGACTAGAACTAGGATTCCCCATTTCTGGGTAAATAGGAATAGATGGCGTAGGTAAAAGTTTACCGGATTGAATTAGGTAATTGTCAGCTCTAATGGCTATGACATAAGCTCCTGGTAATGTTGTCCCTCCCATAGAATATATCATGATATAGATATCTTAGAATTTAGAGATTTAAGGAAGTAGAGGAATACACCTTTTGCTATTGGTCTCACAGAAATTGGAATCCTGTCCCATGTTCTTTGGAATCTAAAGTTAAAATAAGCCATTTGTTCATTTAGAGTCCTCTTTTGATTATGGTGTGCTACTTTAAAAGAGATAAGTTGTCCGCTTCTTCTCCAAACTAGTTATAGAGTCTTGAACATAGTTCATTCCAATTATTTATTGACCTAGTTGTTAGAATTCTAAACCATTGGAAAGGCCTTTCCTTTGAGGAAGAATTAAGGAGTCTAACCGATACATCCATCTCATTACT
Organism: Taxus wallichiana var. yunnanensis; assembly: GCA_018340775.1. Classification (NCBI taxonomy): domain Eukaryota; kingdom Viridiplantae; phylum Streptophyta; class Pinopsida; order Cupressales; family Taxaceae; genus Taxus; species Taxus wallichiana. Next base: position 35,732,357 of record CM031242.1, read on the forward strand.
CTCATGTAACGGAAAAGACATTTAAAATGTCTTGAATATGATCAATAGGGGTTTTATGGTTCTCCCTAGTAAAGTAGGGAATGTTCTTTAATGATGCCACTAGAATTGGATTTTGTGCATTGAGGGCAAGTGAACTGCTACTTGTGGATTTGAAAAAATGGGTGTGGTGGTTATTGAGCCATTTTGATTGGCTTAAGAACTCTAGTTGATTGAAGAAATGGCCTACTGTGTGTAGTTGTTGAATGATTTTTATTTTGTGGAGATGGAGATCTCTCGCTTATATTCTTCTTCTTTCCCTTCCCGAAGATAGCTACGAATATTCAAATATCGCTCCTTCTCTAGTTCTCGAACTAGTTTGGATCCTTCTCATGAATTTGAGAAATTAGGGCTACCAAAACAATTGAATTTTGTCCTTGGGAGTCACCAGATGTGCTAAGAATGAGCCTCCAAAGGATAGGAATTCACCAACACACACATGCAATCTTGGAAAAATGGAAATATTGACCTCTTTATCCCACTAGGCATGCCAAAACATTAGTGAAAAATTACAACATCCTCTCGAATGCTTACAAGTGAGTATGTCTTGGAAATCAAGTGTAATTTTCTAACATGGAGTTGTCTCGGGTGTGTGTTACCTTGCAGTTGAGATAACTCTCCAGAGAAAGATGGTTATTCTTCCTAAACTAGTGCAACAACTAACTCTAATGAAAGAAAATATCCTACCTAATCCTATCCTATCATTTCCAAGGACCCGAAAGAAGGAAATAAAATGAAAATAAATGATCCTACACTAAGGGAGGTGATAGCACCAAGAGAAGGGTAGTTTCAACACTCTCCAAGGATGAAATGGAGTAAAATAGAGATATAGAGGATGTTTACAACTTCATAGTCTATAAAACACATTTACAACACCATTTCAGTGAAAAACAATAATTTAGAACATACAAGAAACCATAAAAATGCATAAAATACCTTTAAATGTATTTAAGAGGCCGAGAAACTAATAAAACACAAACGAGGGTTGCAAAAAATCAAAATGAACTTGATCTTATTGCTTCAAACATTGACATAGATCATTACATTGAATAATGGAGGCACATGTTCCTTGTAAAGTACTAAAAATGGAGGTTTTTAGCTCATAATACATATGCAATACCTATAGGAGTAAAGGATCAACTAGAGAATGTCTAACTATGCAAAATGAGCTCATTTTTACAATATATGAGAGAGAGGACTCAAATGTTTTCTTCAACCACCCAAAATTTACATTAAATGGCATAGAGAAGGGATGAGATGCAATGGAAAACCCATGCTTTCTTTTACCTTTCCTTGTGAGAGAAGAAAATGTGACCCCTTGCTTCATTTAATCCATTTAAATATGTTTGGGATGTATTTTAAAAAATATGGGTCTTTTCATGTCTTTTATTACCTACCAAATCAACCTAATCAACATTTTAATTATTTCATGTAATAGATGGGATAAATACGATTGAAATGAGACAAATTTCATAATTTTTTTGTTCTAGAGCTCGAGTTATGGAGATACGGGTTCTAGGGGTCAGATCGCACTTTTTGTGGATAACTCGTATTCTCGTGTTTTTACTTCTTAGTCCCCGTAATTGGTTGATTTGATTCAAAATTCAGCCCTTTAATATTTTGGCCAAGTGTCCATTTTCCATTAGATTTAAAGTGGTTTGAGGGTGTGAAGAACTGCTCTGTCAGGGAACCGAGACATGAGTTCTTCCTATGCTCAAGATACCTAACACTCTCACATTTAGCTCTACCTCTAGTTTGGTGAGCTAGGTCAGCTCACCTAGCTATCCCTTTAGTTCGTAACCCTTATGACTCCTCGAGATTAGCCACATGTCACATGTGTATTGGTGTGGGCCTTTTAATTATGTGGGGATCTTGTTTCGTAGGGAACAGTTCCCCACAACTTATTTTGCTCACCAACTTTACCTTCTTGTGTTCTATTGTCACTCTGCACTCAAAACCTTGATGAGACCAACTAGCTCACGAGCTCTATATTAACTTGGCTACCTCATCGTAACATATTAGCCTTATCTAGTCACACAAACTCCCCGTGACATAGATCCTCGATGGTCACCAACTTCCACATCTCTCGCACCAGTACTGTGGCTGCCACGTGTCCACTCGCCGCCGCAACGTGGGTTTTGGAGCCCACCGAGAACTTAACCCCATGGAAAAATTTTCTCCATAGATATCTTAATCCCGCAGATGCCTCCTCCCCACAATATGTTGAAAGTTGGTCTCCCCTCCATCACATGGTTTTATTCCTTAGCCCATAGATTTTATTTCTTTTTCCTTCAAACCACGTCCTACCTCAATGTTTTCTATGGGTATTCCCTTTGAATCACAGATCTCATTCCTTATCCTTTAGTTCCCACAGCACTCTAATTTATCTACAATATAAAGTGGGCAAAGTGGTCTATGTTCAATGCGGCTCAAATCCATGTTCCTATAACATTACCTCGACTGCATAACACTGACAACACCATTTTTCCCCTTATAAGCCAAAATTTTCCATATTTAGCCTAATTTTAGAAATTTTCAAGGGAAAAGGACTCATTTTAACAAATTTACCCATTTTAATCCATTTTAATCAAAATATTTTGCTTTAGTATGGGCTTGAAACCAAGGGGTGAATTCCTTCCTACTGCTCCCAATATTTTCCAATCTTTCGGTTAAACTAATTCCAAGCCAAGAGATGATGTAGGTTATCAAAATTACCTTTGGGGGATTTTAGATAGCATCACCACATAGAAGAAAAATCATCTAACACTTGGTATATGTATACATATGATTATATTTCCACTAGTAAAGTACCCGTAGAGATATATCCAAATACTACAAAAGATATTTCCAACAATGTGCATCCTGTTACATTATCCTAGGGAGTATTTTTATGGCTGAAAATCAACACGTTATTTTAAACACATGCGATCTCTTGAGGTCATTCTGAGACATTTAGAATGTGATAGATGAGATGGTGATATGATGGAAAAATAGAGTTTAGGTGGGAAATTTGGGAATGATGATAGAAGGTCTAGGAAATCGAAGGTTCTCAATGAGAAAATTGGGGATTTATTCGTTAGAGTGATAAATTCTCACCTAACATGTGTGGGGTAATACTATGATCAAGGATGATCATGATTCATAGATGTTAGTCAATGTTAGTGGAACCAAATAAAACTTGACTCGGTTGAGGAATGTGGGGAAATTTTCCTTTGTCTTCTCGTGTATTTCTGTCCAAAGAGGGTCATGAAGGTATGAGAGAAGGTGCAAAAAGAAAAATCAAGGGTTACAAGGTCTAAGTTTGTCTACTTGGTTAACCCAATACTATTTGGAAATGTCTGATTTGGTCTTAAGGGAAATAATTTGGCCAATAATTTCAAGAGGTACATGAGTGTCTCTCAAGAATAATTAGTGCAAGCCTTGATCAATGTCTATTTGGTTTCTATCAATATTTGGATGTCTTATGATTGATCAAAGATTGTAATGCATTTTTGTGGTCGAATTAGAATGGTCATGTGGGGACAAAAATGATAAGAATGGAAACAAACAAGAAAATTAGGATCTAAAGGGGCCGAGAGCTAAGATATCATAGCCTAGGACACTAGGGAAGTGTTGTTGTGTAAATGTGCAACATGGAAATTAGAAGTTTCCAAGCATGACAACTATACCCTTGTGCCAAAATTTTCATGTTTTATCATTCCTAGGACCCTAGGTCAAATCCATCAGTTTAGTCACCCCCTATTTGATGTCAAATTGGTCCCTAGGTGATTTAGGAAAGTCAATTTAATCCCCCAGGTGATTTTAGGAAGTTCTAAAAAGATGTTATCTTCTAGCAGTATTGGGAAGGGCTATCGTTGGCCTTCCCAGACTAGATCAAACCCCTTGGAGTAGAATGGAAGGGAAAAATTAAACATGGAGGTGAATTGAATACCTTCTAACATCATGGAAATTATTTTTGAAGGTTTGGAGAAGTTTTGAAATACTTGGAGTAGTCTGAGTAAAAATAGGGTTCATAAGCCTAGGCAGTACACATGCCTAAAACAACCGTCAAAGCTTCATAAAAAGATTCAGGGAGCTCGGATGGAGTTAGAAGTAAAAAAACATCACCGGAAAGAGGATTCCAATACCTACATGATGGTGGAATAATATTTTTCACAACACCTTGGTGCATATGATTTTGAGGAAGTTTTTATTAGTTACAAATAGAGTCTCAAATCACAAATACAATTTTTAGGGATCGTATGGATGAATCATGACACAATACCCACACCATTGGATTCAAAATTCCATTTAAAATTAGTATAATATAAAATTTCACCAATAAATTCCACCGGAGCTCAAGTTATCATTGTTCCAAGTTACCCTCTCAAAGGCAATTCAGACTTAGTCATTTTTTGTAGGACACGTGTCGCACCAGAGTCCGGTGGGATTTCATGTCCTTAACGTCCCTGAGGTCAGGTACACCAACCATTGAAAAATGTGCCTAGCCCCCATGTGACCTCTGGGATCCTCATGTGACCTCCAGACTTGACAGTTCATCCCCCTCAGTGACCTTCGTGACCCTCATGTGACCTCTATTCTTAATAGCTAACCCCTGTGTGTTTTTTGAGTATCCATTTCCCGTCGTCCGATCAAGCGCCACATGTCAGCTCCAGGAACACATGGAAACTGATTTCCCTCATTTACCTGAGGTTGGGGACATAAAGCATGGAAAAATGCACCTGCACTTATGGGGAGTCTTTTGGTCACCCACATGACCGACTTTCAGCCCCTAGGTGCATTTTTGGAGCATCCATTCCCTACCGTCGGATCAAGTGCCATGTGTCAGCTCTAGGACCACCAGTGGAAACTAATTTCCCTCATGTCCCTAAGGTGAGGGAAACCAAACATGGAAAAATGCACCCATACCTCTAGGAGAGTGTTTTGGTCACCCATATGACCAGTTTCCAACCCCTGCTTTAAAGTTGATTTTGGAGCACTCATTTTCTGCCATCGATCAATGCCACATGTCACCATATTTCTAATTGGAAATTGATTTCCCTCACATCCTTGAGGTCAGGGAAATCAGGGACAAAAAGTGCACCCACTCCAACTCAAAAATTTGAATTTTTTTCTAACTGTTGGTTGCTTCTCACTTCTTCTAACATCTGTGTGCACAAACATCTCCATCTCCTCCTCTGTAACTCCTCACCATCATTCCTCCATTTTTGAACCTCAAACCAAACCTGCCATAGAGGTACTTCCCTTCACTCCATGAAATCATGCAGTCCTAGAAGGAAAATTGGAGCAAACACAGAAGGAGAAGCACAAAAAGAAGAAGGAGAAAACAGAGAAAACTCCATGGCCATGAAACGAGAAGTTGAAGAAATATCCCAAACGGATGTGTGAAACAAAAATTTATATTTTTCTATTCATTCCTCTACCCAAGGCCATCAATAAGACACCTTCAAACTCTCCTCTTGTGTAACAGAGCATCCACAATGAAGAAATCCCACTTTTGGCTCAACGAAGAAAAAATTCAATTTCCCATCAAACCATTGGGTGAAACGAAGTAGAATTTTGTGTGAAGCACCAGAAGAAAAAAATATCACAATGAAATTTATTTCATCGCAAATAGAGGAAAAAATCAGACCTACAATTTTGAGGTCCATTAATGGCTTCCGCGTCTAGAAGCACTGCTAGGTCCGAAATTTGAAAGTTTAAAATCTCTTGGAAAATTAAGTGGGAGGGTTTGAAATTTTAGAGGGGTATTATTGGGAAAAAACCCATATCAATTTTTTTTTTTGCATGTAAATTGACTTCCGGAAGCCAACTTTCTAAAAATAGCAAGTCTACTACATAAGGACTGCTATTTCGGGAAAGTCAACAACAAAAGAACCTGCAAAGGAGACAAAGACATTGGAGGTGCATGGCAGCTGATAATTCATTAGAACTAAATATTTTGACACTTACTAAAATAGTAAGTGGTCCCATAGACACCTGCTAAAAATATAAAGTCACACTGAAAGAGCATTTTTGGCACAATGGGACATTTAGAACTTTGTCGCATCAGAGCTTTCCATGAATGAGGACCATCAAACTTCATCACGGAAACATCTTCTCCTCCTCTCTCTTCCCTCTCCCCCAAATTTCTCTCTCTTCAAATGTTCTAATTCTTTGTTGGGGTTTGCACTTTTTGATATGCCTTTAAGTCACTTAAAAGTGACTTTAGAAACATAATGTAAATTAAGTCGCCTTGATTTTTAGAAGCAAGAGAAGAAAAAAATGACAATGGAAGATGAAGAAGAAAGACCTCAACCCATCATTCCATGGGGAAGGAATATAGGCCCACTTGCTCTTGAACCCCTCTTCATGATCTACCAGTGGGTTCTTGTAAGAACTTTCCAAAGTTGAAAGGTGACAACACACAACATCCTGAAGAACACATTACTGCTTTCACAACATCATATGGAATTCTTGTTGTCCAACATGAAGCCGTTGTTGTGAGACTATTCGTGGAGGCCCTCCAAGAAAAATTAGTAGAATGGTTCTATCTCCCGCTTGCCTGGTCCATCACAGTTGGAATGACATTAAGGATGCTTTGGAAGAGATATTTAAATCAACTCAAGACCTGTCAGACCTCCCGATGTAGCTAGCTCAAATAGAGAAAGGAGAAAATGAAACCATGAGATACTTCGTAGCTCATTTCAAATGGTTGCTTCACAATATACCTGAAGAAGATTTGCCATCTCAAAACAATATCAAGAGATTCTTCATCAATGCTTAATCATCATAAGTAGGATTTTACAAAGAAGATCCCAACCAAGGAACATTGTAGAAGCACAAAGGATGGCCACTGAACTTGATGACGATCTCATCCTATCTAGAAAGATCAAGAATTCCTCAAAGGGTAAAGATCAACATCATAGAGATGAGAGAACCAATCCATCACTACAAAATTTGGCGAATGAGATAACATCTTTGAAGAGGGAATTATTTAAATGAGTTTCTTCCCAAAGAAGCAATGAAAATCAGATTGCAGGAGCACCCGAAGGCTTGCCTTGGAGGCCCCACCTATCAATGTAAGTTGTAGGAGTAAGGAAAATGAAGAGGAGTTTGAACAAGAAAGTGAAGGTGGTGGTTTCTTAGAAAGTGATGAGTTTGAGAATGATACAAAAATTAGATTCTGTGAGTATTCTAGAGGTTATGAAGAAGACGAAGAAGATGCACCCAGTTTCTCATGCACGTATTTTCTCATTCTCACCATAGAAAGGAGTACCCCTCCACCGCCAGTAAAGAAAAATAAGGTTGATGATCCTCCTATGGTGACTCCAAAACAAAATAATCAATCAAGGATCACCACTTCCTCCTTCCATGAAGTCTACATTGTTGGAGCTTGATCCTGTAGTGAGTAAGAAGGCTCCCGCTATTCCAAGTAAGTCTTCCGATACCTCTTCCAATTCTAAACCCAAATATTCTCCTACAAAATCTAATACCTTAAAAGCTCCTAGTGTGCCATTCAAAATACCATCCATTCCTCAAACATTTTATCCTGCTCCTAAGGCCATTCAGACTCAAAAATCAGTCCCTTCACCCCCTTCTCTGCATCTACTCCCTTTGACGTCATAGAATATGTAAAAATCAAAGTGCAGATTACTAAAACTGAATATTTGTAGACTCATCTTGAACAATTTGAGAGGTTTTTCGATATATTAGGAGTGGTATTCTAACACCCAATTTTGTAACTTCTAGTTCCAAAGGCATGCTACCAAACTCACCTACACCTCCCTCACATAACATGCTTTCTCTGAGTGCATCAAAGAATGATAAAGTTGAACCTTTCTACGTCTCCCTTCTTGTTGGAGAATATGTACTAAACAATTACATAATAGATTCTGGTGCCTCAGATAACGTGATGCCTTTGAAGGTCACCAAGCTCTAAAACTTACCATGACTCCACCTAGCGCTCTTATTACTCTTTGGAATCAAAAGAGGTCTCACTTGTAGGGAAGGTCAAAGATGCACAAGTGGCTCTCGCTAGATTTCTAGACAAGAAAGTTTCAGTGATGATTTTGGTAGTAGACGTCCCAACCTTGTTCAGAATGTTGTTGAGTAGAAATTTTTGTCGAGACTTGGGAGGGAAAATTCAGATGAATTGGTTTTCTGTAACCATACCAGTGAAGGGAGACATGGAGAAATTACTTCTTTAGAAGAAGATGAGGTACGTAGTATGAAAGTATGGAATCCCATAAGCTAACATTTTGTACCGTGGTAGTAGGTGGATGAAATACTTTGTGGAAACCGAGGAGGAAGAGGATATCCCCATCTTGAGAGGTCCAGACATGCCTTCCTAGATAGATTTGGATTTTGAAGAAGCATTGAGGAGATTCGAGTTACAAGAGTGTAACCCCAAGATCACACAAGGAGTCCGTGGGATAGAAGATCAAGGCACGGAAGGATAGGAAGGACCCGCACGTGGAAGGCAAGTTCAGATTTCAGGACTTAGCCAATTTTGGGCATGAGGATCTATTTTTGGAAGATGGCGTGTGGAACACATCAACGATGTAGAGAAGTGCACGCCAAGCATTGTCTATATCTAGAAGAGCAGTTCAAACGTCTATGCATGGAGGCAAGCTAAGAATAGAATGAACACTTCAGTTATCTATAAGAGGACTATAGATAGCACACTTGCATGTGTGGCTATAATTGTAAATGGTGTGGCTATTAATAGCATGCGACCTATTTCTAGAGTAGTTAAGTGGTGAAGGGAAAGTCCCCACCCTATATATATGATGGTTAGGTGCATAGTAAAAAAGAGAGATCTGATATGTGTGTGTGGAAGAGATGGATAGATATGTATGTATGATTTTGAATATGTGTATCAGATCCATATGCACTTAAGATGAATTGATAGTACTGTAAGGAGCTTCTATACTTATTAATAGATGGAGGATATTGGTTGAATCTAAGTGTCATTCTATGTAATTGAGTAGTGCATGTTAGTGTTTAATCATGATTACTGTTTAAGCTCATTCTTTCATAGATCTATGGGTAGCATGCACTGTAGAATGATGGATTAGTTATGAGTCTTTATATATCTTCCTTCATCATGTTATCATCCTGTTATAAAGCAACCCTAAAGAGGGACCTGGTACCTTTGCGCGCTTTGGGTGAGTGCTCAGTCTAGGCTGAGTGATGTGCCAACATGACTAGGGTGTTATCTTGTAAATTCTAGGCTGCATCATTGGTTCCATTGCTGGACCTCTTTTTCAGTTGTTTTTAGGATGGTTCACGATGAAGACGTACCAGTTAACTCTAGCAAAAGTATTGAGGAATGGATACACGATCTGGAGGAAGAATATGCATGATGGTTCAATAGTGGATCTGAGTTTAACACACACTTGGGTAGAATAAACTCTATACAAATTATATGAGAGATTTTTTGCTATCTTTCTAGTAGAAATTTACGAGTGGCTTACGGCTTATGCATCTCAATGGAATTGAGATATCACACACTTGTTTGGACACAGAAGAATTTCAGGCTCTTTATGATGCTGATCTAATTTGGACTCACGTGGTGGATACGTGGTTTCATGGTGTTCTAAATAGTTATATTCTGAATATTCAATTTCAACGTACTCTTGCCCAGAGGTCACTTGAATTTCAGTTTTTGAGGTATCCAAGAGGAACATATTTGCATGGTATTCCACTGCGATCAAGATCTTGATGGTAACTTTGAACCTAGAGAGTAAACCGATGGCTAACTAAACTTCACCACGCATGAAGGCAGGAACAGGTTTGGTATTAAGATGGTGGACCTAGCGGCAGAAAAGTAGAGAGAGGAAAGGTGGCTTAAGTATAATGAGGCACGCGAGAGGGAAATAGAGAAGCAATGTTCCATTACAGAAAGTATGGCATTGAGGAGAGAGATGGCTCATGAAGGATTTATGGCTCACGTAGAAGACGTGGAGCCAGAGCATCAGAACTCCCCCATCTTGGAAAGCATGATAGAGATCCCTTCTCGCCTCACATGGAAGTATGCCAACAGAGACTACTTGGGCCATAGGTGCACATCTTAATCCACCTAGTGACCTAGCCTTTGTGCTTGGTTTTTCAGTATCTAGTATGACAAGTAATCAACAAGCTAACTTGGGAAGTAGGAGAGTAGGAGTAAGTCAGGGATCAAGTACATCAATGGCAGGACAAACAACTTCAATGTTATATGGAGGAGCATTCTTGGGCACATCATCCACATAAAATGTGAGCACGTAGAATGTTGGATTCACCTCTGAAGTGGAGCTACCTCACAGACTATAGGGGTTCAATATAGTACTACTATTGTCGAGCACAGGGGAGTACATCTACATAGGTCCTACTCCAACTACAGGTGGAGGATCAGAGGTATAGGTGGTTCTAGTTCTAGTGGATCTGGTGGTTCTGAGGTAGAGGGAAACCTAGGGGTTCTGGATCAGGTGGTCAAGGTCCGCAACAACCACAAAATATCTATATGGAGATGTCCTTCATCTCCCAGAGTATAGAGGTATAGAGGATGCTTCCCAAACATGTGCATATGTGTGAAATTTTGTGGCATGCTAAAGGGATTACAATTGCTGAGTGAAAGTGAAAGGCAAGTCAATTCACTACTACATTACAGGGGTGCATGCACAAATGGTATAGGAAATTTGACCCTGATCAAACTTGTGTGGATTATGCAGCACTAAGGGATGCTTTCTTAAAAGAGTTCCATATTCCTGAGTTTGAGTAGAAGAGTATAAGTGCACTCAAAGATATCAAGCAAGGCACTACTGAAAGTGTACGTGAGTATGATGCTCATTTTAAGACACTTCTATCTAAGTTGTCTTATGATATACATGCTAGCCAACATGCACAATGGTTCATTGGAGGATTGATTACACCTTTTAGGAGGGTGTTGTCACATAAGACATACATGGATCCACGTGAAGCACTGGAAGCAGCTTTGCATGCTGAGGTAGTTGGGAGCATTGACACTGGTGTTAGTCCATTTCTAGAGGCACATATGCTATGGCAAAGCAGTTAGAAAAGCTATCGAAAAATTCAGCCCATGAAATGCGCTCAGAATTTGGTGTACAGATTGTGAAGTGGAAGGTCACACCAAGGATAGTTGTCCTCACAGATCTATACGCTCATTATTATTAGACTGTGAAATTTTCCATTTGAATCATGATGCTAGTCACTGTCCTTTGTTACAACGCATGATAAGGAAGAATGTATCTTGCTTTTGTAAGATTTGTAGGTCCACGACCCATGATACTGAGGATTTTCGGTTGATTGGTCAGATCCATGATGCTATAGACATTGAGTATGATAGAAAAGTATAACAGATAATTCTAAGGGTAGGAATGAGCACCAGATCGGGATCATAATCAAACACGCTATGACAGAATGAGGGGCATTTTGAAGGAGGTCATGGAAGAGGATGTGGATATCATGGTGGATATGGAGGATGAGGCCATGGTGGAGGAAGAGGAGAGTTTCCTCATGGAACATGTTATACATGTGGATCCCCGATCACTATAGGTGTGAATGTCCTCAGAATAATGCATGTTCTTTCTCATGGGAAGAACCATAGCTATGAAGAGTGCCCAGACTTATATGAGCATCTGAGTAAACAACATAAGCAAGAAAACAAAGGCATCGGGATGGTTCAAATCCAGTGCATGGTAGAAGACCAATGGATGCCCAAGATAATAAAAGGACCTGAGGCATTGATAAGAAAAGATCACTACACACGCTGAAGCTTGCACGCATGTGAGAGGCATTGCACATCAGAAGCCTATGATTACCAAGGAGGAAGTTTTGCACGCGAGGTATCCAGATCCTTCTCATCAGAAAGAAGTTTACCAGGATACCATGGAAGTGCTAAGGAATCTTCAGGGTGAGATACAATACCTAAAGGAACAAAAGAAAGCATCAGAGATAGTCCAAACTGATATCGATGATCTGCGGGAGGTATGCAAGATGTTGCACCAAGAGAACATTATTCCACTATTGGGAAGTTGGTTGAAAGGGAACACTCCACGCAAGTCTTGAGACCGGATGATAGATTCTGCATGCAAATCTTCCCCCTGATAGCATTGATTATGACAAGGAAATTACTTTGAATGTTGTTGTGGATGGGTGGCTATTGAGCAACATATTGATCGATACATGCATGTGGAAGTAAATGTGTTGACATTAGATGCTTGGGTACAAATGGGGAGGCCTCCATTATAGCCATCATCTAATGTGTTGTTCATGGCAAACCAGACTAAGGCCACCCCATAGGAGTGTTGAAGGATGCATCTATAACTATACAAGGGGCCAAGTTTACTGGGGATTTTGAGGTATTAGCACTTGCAGAAGTAGAAAATTTTCCAACCTTACTTGGACGCCCTTGGTGTTATGCAAATAATGTTGACTTGAGATTCAATAAGGGATATATCAGCTTTGAAAACAAGGAGGAGAGGGTTGTGATACCATTGACAGATGGGAAATCTACACCCTATGTTGAGCCTCTAAGTGAGGAGGACTTAAACAGAGTCTATGTACACATGCTATTCAGGACCCAGAGGTCAACGAGCCATCAAAAGAAGGCATTCTACAGTGGGAGGATTCTCATTCTATTAGTGACACTACGAGTATTGCTTGTGACAATTGGGCTCATGGTACATATGAATTAGTCAGGGCACGAGGTGAAAAGCATGGTCACGTGCATGAATAGATTTCATTCAATACAATGGATAGGAAGTACAATACCATGGTATACAGGACAAAAGCTCTACATGCCTTTCTGAAGGCAATGGAAATGCAGTGGGGAGATCTAGTTACAAGGAGAGAGATGCTAGTATATACACTACACATGGATAACAATGTGCACCGGGTGGGTAGTCCACAGAGATAATCTTATAAACTGGGAAGAGATTGGAATAGCTTTATCTACTAGGTTTATAAGGAACAATGCACCTACACAAATCTATACTTATCATGGTGATCAACCTATTCAACATCACATTCAACAATGTGAGAGACTCTGGATAGCAGGACAGAAGCATTACCACCTTCACTCTGGGTGCATAAATTGTATTCCACACTCCAAGGATGCACACGCACTTGGTATGTATATGCAGAACTACATAGAGAAACTGGGAACTGGAAAATTTGACTGCAAGTATGATTCAGACATTTGATTATTTCTCGACTCAACCTCCGGTAGCAGAGGCATTAAAATTTTCAAGCGCTTAACTATGGGAGATAGTGCAAAAGTAGAAGAACATATTCAGGAATTATTCAGTGAGACAGAGTTCAGAGCATGTTTTGAAAAGGAAGAAGAAATAGACTCCAAACTACTTGAGTGTGCTTTCCTTGAGAGAGAAAAAGGAAAGATGGTTTACATCATGGATGATGAGGAAGTTGAAAACTTGGATATTGAGCATTCACATGGGGTGCATGAGGTCTTGGACAATGCAGACAAGGATACACATGCCTACCATGAACCTATGAAGACAAAGAAGGTGAATATAGGTTCGGAGGCTGAGCCTAAGGAGGCCATAATTGGAGATTACTGGTCAGACTCGAGGTAGCAAAGATCATCAATTACTCAGAGATTATCAGGACTTATTCCCTAGAGGATATCATGAACTTAAAGGCATACATGAATCACTTGGGGAAATGAAGATCAAACTTAAGGATGGTGCACGACCAATTAGAAAGAGACCTACAGATGAATCCTAATTTGTGCAAAAAGGTAAAGGAAGAAATTGATAAAATGTTGAAATCTGAATTATCAAGCCCCTTGATGAGTCAGAATGGGTTAGCCCAATGGTGATCAATATCAAGAAGGATGGGATGGATTAGGATATGTGTGGACTACAGGAGCTGAATGTTGCATGCATCACAGATCCTTTCCCTACGCCTTTCACTGAGGAAATACTAAGGAGTTGTAGGGCATGAAATATATTCTTTCACAGATGGATTTTCTTGGGTATCATCAGGTTCGATAGCTCAGAGGATCAAGAAAAGACAACATTTACAACTGAATGGGGTAGTTTTTCCTATACTATGATGCCTTTTGATTGAAGAACGTGCCTACTATATTCTCACTGAATAGTTGTTCAGCATTCAAATATTTTATTCACAACTTCTTACAAGTTTACCTAGATGACTGGACAATATATGGGCTTGTGAAAGACCATTGTGACAATCTACGCTTAATGTTTGAACGATGCAGACAATTGAGTATCTCTTTGAATATAAAGAAGTGCATATTTTCTATGCCATTTGGGATATTGTTAGGACATATCATCTACAAGGAAGGTTTTCTAGTTGATCCAACCAAGGTTGCAGTCATTTTAGGCCTGGAAGCACCTACTAGTCAAAGTGAGGTGCGTGATTCTTAGGTCATACAGGTATTATTACAGAAAGTTTATAAAAGGGTATGCCAGAATTACAGCACCCTTGGAAGAACTACTGAAGGGGAAAGGTACATTTTATTGGGGAGAACCACAACAACACATTTGAAATATTAAAAGAGAGACTTACTACCACACCCATTCTGTGCTTTCCATCATGGGATAAACCATTTCATGTACATGTGGATGCTTCTGGTATGGCCATTGGCATTGTGTTAGCTCAACCTGGTGAAGGTATTATTGATCATCCAATTTGTTTTGCTAGTAGGAAGTGACTCCTACTGAATGGAATTATACAACTACAGAGCGTGAAGCTTTGTCAATGATTTATGCATTGTACAAATTTTGATAGTACCTATTAGCAACACCATTTGTGTTTTATACAGATCACATGGCATTGAAGTACTTGGTAAATAAGCTAGTTTTACAGGGGCATATGTAGATGGGTGCTCCTATTTCAAGAATTTGACTTCACAGTTGTGGTGAAACTAGGGAAAAGCAACTCTGACCAAACCATTTATCTAGAATCAATACGGGAGAGGAGGCACAAATGATTGAAGAAACAATGCCGATGCATAGTTATATAGGTTACAACAGCACCCATGGAACTAGAAGACATTGTTGTCTTTCTACGAACATAGGTATGGCACCAAAAGGATGAAATCATTAGAAAAGAAGCATCTTGCTATACGCGTGACACCATTTATGTTAATCAATGGTGACCTTTACAAGTTAGGTAGAGATGAAGTATTACGCCATTGTGTGTTAGAGCATGAGCACAAGGATATCATGGAAGAAGCTCATGGTGGTATTGTAGGAGGCCATTATGTAGGTGATGTGACTTCCTGAAAGATCTTAATTGTTGGATTATGGTGGGAGACACTGTATAAAGACTATAAAGACTATTGCAAGGCATGTGATCATTGTCAAGCTGCCTAGGAAAACTAGGGCAAAGAGATGAGATGCCTTTGAGACCAATTACTAGTGTTGAACCATTTGAGAAATGGGCCATTGACTTTGTAGGACCTATTTCACCAAATGCGCATGACAGGATGGATCACGCTATATCATTACTTGCATAGATTATCTCACACGGTGGGTAGAAGCAAGCACCTACCAAAGACTGTATATACGACAGCTACAACAGCTAGGTTTCTATGGGAGAATGTTCTTACATGATATGGATGTCCTCTAAGCTTGACAAGTGATAGAGGTACACACTTTTTGAATGAGACCATCAGGATCCTATTGGATGAGTTTATGGTTGCACACCACAAAACTACACCTTACCATCCTCAGAAAATGGAACTGACTGAGGCTTTCAACAAAATTTTGGGCCAGACTTTGACAAAAATATGTGATGTTGGAAGAAAGGATTGGGATGACAAGGTGTCAACTGTGCTTTGGGCATATAGAACAACTTACAAGAGATTGAACAAAGCCACACCATTTCAATTGGTGTTTGGTGGAAGTTGTTCTTCCTATAGAATTTATGTTACCTTCTTTGTGCATTTACACGCGCTAGAGGTCTAGCTGATGAACAAGATTTAGAAGAATGGATTGAAAAGATGATTCAACTAGATGAGCACCGAGCCATAGCATGATGGAGTCAAGAAGCAGAAAAATCCAGGAAGAAAGCATGGCATGATAGAAACATAAGAGATAAAAAGTTTGAGATTGGACAAATGGTTCTTCTTTATGACTCAAAGTTCTTATGCCATCCAGAAAGCTCAAAGTACATTGGTTGGGGCCATATGTTATAACCTCTATACTTGACTCAGGTGCATGCCAGTTAGAAGCACTTGATGGAACACAACTACCCGGTTACTTTAATGGGAGTAGGCTGAAGCCCTACTATAAATAAGTCTTCTTGGTGTTTGTAATAAGGTAGTGTTGCCATTTAGTCTAGGTTTTCAATTTGGTATTTCTTTAATGTATTTCCTTTATTGTTGCATATGCTTTGTCAATTTAGTTGTTGTTTGTGTAATAAGCATGCTTGCGCATGAAGCTAATTATCAGTATGAAGAATGTTTATGCACAGAGGACTGCACATACCTTTAGTGTGGGGTGGTTGTCATTATCCAAGAAAAGGACTGAGGGACTTGAAAGGTGAAAGAAATAAGCTACTACATGTGTGCTTTAAAGGGATTGCTTCTCAAAAGGTGACCAAGGATGAAGATGGATGAAGGAACAATATAACGCGAGGTAAGTGGAGGCCATGATAGCTACTAGAGAAGGTGCAGTGATGAGGTACTCAGGCACAGGAGTGCACATGCACTGAGAGAAGTCTGTGACCAGAAGGTAGGAAGGCACTAGAAGGTTATAGTTGGGCACGAAGATGTACCATGAAATGAATGGATTTGGTCAATGAATGAAGGGATATTTGGTAGGTGAGGAGCAATAAATGCATCAAAATTTGAAAAATTTATATAAGGAAGGGATGCGGATTCATTTTTACCATTGCAACTAAGAATATTTGAGAGAAGAGCCAAGTGCAAAGAGCCGAGTGATCAATTAAGGTGCGAAGGGTGTGAAATCAAGTGTGACAACTAGATCTATGCTTTAAGAAGCTTGTGTCCCCGTGGTGAAGGGTTTGAGAAAAGCAAGGAGACAAAAAGAGTTAGGTTACAAGGTTTCCACCTAGGGCAGAGTTGGATCGAGCTAGGGTTTGATTCACATAGTTACAGGAGTGAAGAGGAGACATTGGCAAGGTAAAAATGGCACCAAAGAAGGCATCTACAATAGCAAAAAAAAGAAAAGAAGAAGGTGGTCATTGAGGAGGAAGAGATTGCACCCAAAGTCATTTTTTGAGATGCAATACCTAGAAGGGGTTATTGTTGGCCAAGAATGGGATTCACCCATTAGAAAAAGTAAGGTGAGTGAATATAATCACAGGACGTCGAGAACAAAAAGGAGCTCGACTCCTTACTCATGGTTAGAACCAAAAACACACAATGCGATGATGACATGCCGTATATGATGATGCGGGTGAAAAGCTCTTGAAGAAAATCGGGGTATATCAGTTGTATGAGCTGCCATACTTCAGGAAATATGAGCCCTTGTACCAGTGGCTCATGAGCAGGGTTCATGAAGACTAGCTTCTACTTTGCAGGACGCAGAGCTAGAATTTCATCTACACTTGTTTCATCAGTGATAGGTCTGAAGGCCACATGAGAAGATATAAAAAGTGACCTCATAGACAAAGCCATGATTTTGAAGACCAAACAGGAGTTGGGATACCTAAAGGGTCCACATGGAATGGACATCGACAAATTCAAGAATTGTCTAGTTGTACAAGCTGCAACACACTTGGTTACCAAGTTAAATGATCAGGAGCGGTGGTCACAGGTAAACACCATGTGGTTGCATGTGGCATGAAGATGTCAAGGGACAATATACAACATTTCCAGCTATATTACAGAGAAAATAGTCAAGGAAGTGCACACAGAGGGAAGATCAGCTTTGGGGTTGTTCTCCTATCACTGGTCTTCATGGAAATCGAGTACCAGATGGACCAAAGGAGAAAATATGGGAATACCCCATGGAGAACAAGTCCCCAACTAAAAGATTCAACAAATATCTATGCAAGGGGACTATGATAGATGAGGTGAAACAAAGGGTGGAGAAGTGGTATGATAGGCTCTCGCAAATTTGGGGAAGAATGGCACATACCAAAGGACCTACCAACAGTGGTAGGAAAGCAAGTTTAGTTTGTTGTATACCAACATTTCTACATCACACACTTTCCAATGAAGGATGGAACTTGGAGCCCTTGGTGCAAGTTACCTTATGCCTTCACTGCAAGGTATTTTCAGGAGTCTGTTCATAGGTTTACCAACACGCAGATTAAACTTCAATGCAGACAAGGTAGACTGTGACTACCATACACTATGGAAGAAGTATGTATACCCTGGCAGGAGCACCTACACAGAGAGAATCATTTCTAAAGTGCTGAACATCAAGCCAATAAGCTTGGCAGTAGTAGATTTGGGGGCAACGTTGGTGTATCTCCAGTTGAAGCCAAAGATGGAGAACAAAAAATATGTGGAAGGTGAGTTCACACTTCCAACACCACCAAAAGGGAAGCATACAATGGAGAATGTCCCAAAGCACCTAAGCCCTCAGAGAAAATCAAAGTGCAGGATGAGGAGGAAGAGTGCAAAGATAGTGGTGGCTTGGAGCATAGGGGTAGGAAACATCCTACAAGTCAGAGAGAAGCTGAGCACACCATTACACCACCTCAGCCACAAGAGGGGGAGGAAGAGGACTTGAATGCGGTCCAAGGGGAGCACAGGTTTAAAAGGGTATTTAGGAGAACAAGGACCCAAGGTGTTACCCCAACCTCTGTGCGTAGATCACCCCGACTCTCCCCGCAGAAGGAAGTGACTGCACCAAGAAGGAGGAAGTTGAAGTTGAGCGAGGAGGTGGAAGAGTCTGAGGAGAGCATGCCCTACATCCCCTACACCCCTAGAGCACACAGAAGAAAAGGGTGAGGCATCAAAGGAGAAGGATGAAGAAGAGAGAAGACTAGAGGAAAACAGCTATAGAGAGAAACACAGACATGGAGACGCAAGCTCCAAATTTGGAAGCTAGAGTTCCTAAGCAGCAGAGGTCTAGAAGGGTGAGTGGAGAGCACATTCCACCAGCCATGGGGTATGCAGAGGACACAGAAAGATTGTCCACACCGCTTCTACTTCTAGAGCACAATAGCGTAGAAAGGATCTATTTGGCTGGGAGTTGATGGATGAAGATATGGTGACCATGCGAAACATGAAAGAAACTATCCTGGTCGATGCACACCCACATGGATGAGCCTGATTTCAATGTATGTGAAGAGTCATGTGTGTCAGGTGATTAAGAAGGCACCCTAGGCTAGACACATGACAGTAAAGCCTACTATCATGTCAGATGAGCAGGTCAGTAATGCATTGGTGAAAGTTTCAGCGGAGGTGGCTAGAAGGAACATGGATAAATCTGCCACAATCAAGGTGTTGCATGTGAAGAGCTGAAGATGAAGGATGCAAAGATAGCATGCATATAACATAGAAAGGGACTTCACATAGAAGAAGAATGAAGTATTCATAAGTGTCAGAGGAGATTGGGGACAATGTAATCAGAGCTAGGCCACACTT
Source organism: Taxus wallichiana var. yunnanensis (assembly GCA_018340775.1). Classification (NCBI taxonomy): domain Eukaryota; kingdom Viridiplantae; phylum Streptophyta; class Pinopsida; order Cupressales; family Taxaceae; genus Taxus; species Taxus wallichiana. The sequence continues at coordinate 35,751,933 of CM031242.1, forward strand.
GAGCCCAAGGTACCACAAACATTTCCTTCAGCTGATACACTATGTGGGGAAGTTGGTGGACTTGGTGCTAGAAGATGAAACTCTATGTATGCAAGCACCAAAAATCAAAGAAGGATGCCAAATGGGAAAAAGCATCAGTGATGAGGAAAATCACATCATATGAAGGGTTGTTGTAGGCATTACAAGAAGTCTTGAAGAAAGTGGATCAAGCTTTGAATATATGCACAGCTCCAGAGGCGCTCATCAACATTAAGACCTTGGAAGAGAACAATGAGGTCCAGAAGGCCATGAAAGATGAGACCTTGGGCCATGTAGAGAGGTTGGAAATGGTTAAACAAAAGCACGAGGCCCTGACAGCAGCACAAGAGCCACACAAAACTCAGCGGAAGAGCTTGGAAAAACTGATTGCATAGAAGATGGACCTTTTGGAAGGAAGGATGACATCCATGTCCAGTGTTGTGTTGGTTCTACAAAATGAGAAAGGGGAAATTACGTGGGATGAGTTGGAGTCCATAGTTGTGGACATCCCAGAGAAAGTGGAACAAGCACTCACTGAATGGCAGGATTTGGAGGCTACAATAAAGGAAGAGTATCCAGAGATGATACTACAAACTGATACTGAGGAGGTTGCTTGAATAACCTCATATAAATTCTTGATTTGTCAACATTCTTCATTCTTATTCTTTCATTCATATTCTTTCATTCAAAATTTGGAGATGACCATTGTCGGATGACAATGAGATTAGTGTGGGGTAATGTTGATCAAAGAATACTTGGCAAAGATCACACAAGGAGTCCGCAGGGATAAAAGGCCAGGATTGAAGGTGCATGGAAGGATAGAAGGACCCACACATGGAAGGCAAGGTTCAGATTTCAAGACTTAGCCAATTTTGGGCATGAGGATCTATTTTTGGAAGATGGCATGTGGAACACATCAACGATGCAGAGAAGTGCACACCAAGCATTTTCTATATCTAGAAGAGCAGTTCAAATGTCTATGCATGGAGGCAAGCTAAGAATAGAATGAACACTTTAGTTATCTATAAGAGGACTATAGATAGTGCACTTGCATGTGTGGCTATAATTGTAAATGGTGTGTGGCTATTAATAGCATGCGACCTATTTCTAGAGTAGTTAAGTGGTGAAGGGCAAGTCCCCACCCTATATATATGATGGTTAGGTGCATAGTAAAAGAGAGATCTGTATGTGTGTGTGGAAGAGATGGATAGATATGTATGTATGATTTTGAATATGTGTATCAGATCCATATGCACTTAAGATGAATTGATAGTACTATAAGGAGCTTCTATACTTATTAATAGATGGAGGATATTGGCTGAATCTAAGTGTCATTCTGTGTAATTGAGTAGTGCATGTTAGTATTTAATCATGATTACTGTTTAAGCTCATTCTTTCATAGATATGTGGGTAGCATGCACTATAGAATGATGGATTAGTCATGAGTCTTTATATATCTTCCTTCATCATGTTATCATCCTATTACAACAACCCTAAAGAGGGACCTGGTACCTTTGTCCTCTAGTTGTAAGTTGTACATGACTCCATAGGGCCCATTGAATAAGGCACTCGTCAATGAAATGTATGGTCTAAAATTGAGATTCTAGATTCCCATGTCATGTCTTCACTATGCTAAGTCCATTCCATGTCTCAAAACTAGAACCATCTGTTGTCGTGCAAATGTGCAACAGGGAAATTGGAAGTTTCCAAGCACAACAACTATACCCTTGTGCCAATTTTTTCATGTTTTATCATTTCTAGGCACCCCGTGTAAAATAAATCAGTCTTTTAACCCCTATTTGATGTCAAATTTTCTCCCTAGGTGATTTAGGAAATTCAATTTAATCCCCTGTGATTTTTTGGAAGTTCTAAAAATATGTTATCTTCTGCAAGTATTGGGAAGGGCTATCGCTAGCCTTCCTAGGATCTGGATAAATCCCCTCGAGTAGAATGTAAGGGAAAACTTAAACATGGAGGTAAATTGAATACCTTTGAACATCAGGGAAATTATTTTTGAAGTTTTGGAGAAGTTTTGAAATACTTGGAGTAGTCTGAGTAAAAATAGGGTTCACAAGCCTAGGCAATACACATGCCTAAAACAACTATTGGGATTCAGAAGAAGATTTTGGGAGCTCGATGGAGTTAGAAGTAAAAAAACATCACCAAAAATAGGATCCAAGACCTACATGATGGTGAAATAATATTTTTCACAACACCTTGGTGCATAGGATTTTCAGGCAGTTTTTATTAGGTACAAGTGGAGTCTCAAATCACAAATACAATTTTTTAGGGATCAGATGGATGAATCAAGACATGATACCCACACCATTGGATTCAAAATTCCATTTATAGTTAGTATAATATAAAATTTCACCAAGAAATTCCACCAGGAGCTCAAGTTATCATTGTTCCAAGTTACCCTCTCAAAGGTAGTTCAAGACTTAGTCATTTTTGGGAGGACACGTGTCAGCACCAGAGCCTAATGAGATTTCATGTCCCCGACGTCCTTGAGGTCAGGTACACAAACCATTGAAAAATGTGCCTAGCCCCCATGTGACCTCTAGACTTGATAGTTTAGCCCCCAGGTGTATTTTTGGAGCATCCATTCCCTGCCATCAAATCAAGTGCCACGTGTCAGCTCCAGGACCACCATGGAAACTGATGTCCCTCATGTCCTTGAGGTTAGGGAAATAAATCATGGAAAAATGTACTCAGCCCCTATGGGGAGTTTTTTTGTCACCCACGTGATGAATTTCAGCCCCTGTGCATTTTTTAAGCATCTATTTGGCCCCTAAAATATTGGCTAAGTACAAGAAGACACGTGGGCATGTAAGGAGAAAGTGTGTAGGACATGATTCTAAGAGGATTTAGCAGAGAAAGTGGCATGTGCATATGAAAAATAAATTCTTCAAGACTTAGCCATATTTGACACATCAAGCAAAACACGAGAAAAGCGTGACCAGATCAAGCGCATGCGAAATGAATAAGGTGCCAAAGATAAATGATAGGTTGGCCTAAGAAAGAATATAACTTGCGATGGAAGTTTCTAGAAAACCATCATTACAAGGATTGGAGACCTCAGGCCTAAGAATCATGCTCTCATGAAGGAATTCCTTGGACACTTGGCAATGGATCTACAACTCCCACGAAGGCTTGTTGATGTTGAGAAGGGCTATAAATACAAGCACCCGCCATAGGAAAAGGAGGAAGTAGAAGGAGGTGAAGCCATGTAGGAATACTATGAGAGCTCCATAAATTGGGTAGGGATCTATAGGAAAAGGATGTAATAAGGGGTTGGGATTGTAAATTTTCCTTAAGAAAATCGATGGGCATAAATCTAGCTATGATGTATGACTTCGGTCTACACAACTATGGTAGTTTGTAATGGATCCAATGAATATAATGAGGTTACCAAACTTGATTGAATATGGTTATTAATGATTCTGGTCCATGTTTATAGCTTATAGTTCTAATTCATGAATGTTTATGGAATAAATGTAAATCCTTATGCATTTCCTTTCTGATTATGGTTCCTATCTATAACTTGTTAAGTACCATTCGGTCTGGGATGACTACATTTGTCTAGAAGCCATTCTAAGTTCTATGATAAATGTATGTCTCATTTCCACTCACTCTTTCTAAATCCTATCATAGATGATGTTTCCCACTTAACTCACATAAAAGAGAGACTCGAACACTGTGTGCCTCGGTGAGCACCCAACGCATATTGGGTGATAGATCGATGCGTACAGGGATTCCCTTGTCCTTTGGTGGGTGTAAAAATGACTACATCTTGGTTCCATTTTCGGGACCTCTTTTCAAGTTGTAGTGGGAAATAACATACATCATGATTTTTGTAATGAGTGATGACAAAACACCTAACTCTAGAAAGTATTGAATCATGGTTCAAGAGCATAAAGGAAGAATTTGATCAGAGATTCAACATTGGGCCTAAGTTTGATGCATGCAGATGGGTAGAAGAGAACCTCTACCATGAGTTATATGAAATTTCTTCTATTGCTTTCTAGAGTTTGTATGAATGGATCTTAACATATGTCTAGATCAAGCACGGTATTATAGATCACACACATGGACCCAAGAAGAGTAACAGAGGCTATGTAGATGAAACGATGTGGAATCATGTTGTGGATCATTAGTGTAAAGGATAATAACTAGATACACACTCTGGAATACACTATTTCTACATATTCTTGTCCAGAAGTTGCTTGAGTTCAAGTTTCTGTGAGATCCCAGAGGATCATTTCTACATGTTATTCCTTTAGAAATGAAGATCTTGATCATTACCTTGATTTTATAGGCAAATTCCAATGGTCGGATAAACCTTCCCGAGAATTGGGTGAGGAAGCTAGGTGGAGGAAGATGTCATACATTTAAACTTGAGAAAGAAAGGGAGGAGAGATGACTCAAGTATAGTGAAGCACATGAAAGGGAGATTGCTAGACAACACAAGGTTACAAGTGTGATGGATTTATGGAGGTAGATGTTGTGGGAAGGAGTTGAGGTTCACACAGAGGACATGGAACCTAAGTAGTCTGTGCTACCCCATCTTGGAAAGCATGGGAGAGAGACCCCTTCAGCTTTTCGATGAGTGTTTTGTCACATGGAGATAAGATTAGTTGGTTCACGCATCTGAACCCACCTAGTGACCAAACCTTGGTGCTTGGTTTTCCAAATCAGAGGAGTGTTGATAACATAGTTGGTATTGGTGGGGTGACCGATCGACACCCATAGAGGTATAATTTCTCATTTGGGACCTCTATGGCTACACATACCTTCCCATTTTGGAGGAATTTTGGACAAGGTGCAAATACACAAGGTTTGGGCAATGCATCTGGAAGCGAGTGCGAGGCATACATCCGGCAGTTGAATGATCTCATGACCATTGGAAAATAGTTTAACGAGACATTGGGGATGCTAGGCATGACTAATTCGGGCCCATTAATGACCGCATGAGGATCCTGGAGGTGGAACTAGTGGATCTAGGGAAGCACATGATCCGGTAGATCTAGTGGATCAGGAAGGAAACACTAGAGGAAACCAAGGATCTAGATCAGGAGGATAAGGGCCTCAACCACCTCCTCAAGTAATCTTTGAAATTTCTTTACACTTTCCAGACTACTAGGGCATAGAGTACATTGTGGAACATGTTCACATGTGTGAGTTATTATGGCACGTGAAGTGGATCACAACCTAGAATGGAAGGCCAATCAATTTGCAATCATGTTTCAATAACGTATATATAACTAGTATAGGAAGTATGAACCCCATCAAATAGTGATAGATTACACCACGTTGAAAAATGCATTCCTAGCAGAATTCCACATCCTTGAGCTTGAACAGAAGAATATCAATTCCCTAAAGGAGATTCAACATGGAAATGGAGGAGAGTATGTGGGAGTATGACACATGGTTTAAGACTCTCTTGTAAAAATTGGCATATGACATTCACCCTTCACAGCATGCTTAATGATTTTTTTTAGGGTTGATAACACCATTTAGAAGAGCATTATCTCATAATACTTTTACAAACTAGTGCGATGTGATAGAAGTTACTCTATGCATGCTAAAGATATTGGAAGCATTGATCTGGTGTTAGCTTGTGTTTGTAAGCTCAAATCATTGCTATGGATAAGTAAACTAGAAACATTATCTGAAACTTAGCCCATGAGACTCGTAGTGGAATGTGGTGTATGGATTGTGAAGTAGAGGGTCATGCCAAGGATAGTTTCCCTCGGAAGACAGTACATGCCGTAGTAGTAGATTGTGAGATTTTCATGGGGACCATGATGTGAGTAGATGTCCCTTGTTATAAAGTGCATAATTTGAAGAATGTATCTTGCTACTGTAAGATCTACACCTCTACAACCCATGATACTAAGGATTATAGGCTTATTAACTAGATCTATGAGGCCATTGATCATGGTGTGTGCCAAACCAACTTGTCAAGTAGTTCTAAGGGTGATGACCATCATTATGAGGAGCACAGATGGAAGCGCATGGAAGGGTTTTGTGGAGAATTTCAGGTCATGGTAACTATGGGGAGGAAGAAGTGAGTTCCCTTGGGAACATGTTATAATTATGGATCTACATAGCATTATAAATGTGAATGTCTTGATCTATTACAATGCTCATGGTGTAAGAAGAAGCACAAGTATGAAGAGTTTCAAAACTCTATCAACATATGAACCAAAAACACAGAAATATAAGGGCGTGATGCTATGGTGAGCGTAAAAGGGATGATTCACAATGGATTCTAAGAGTGGTGCGTGAGTTAGAGCTAGAACTTGTACTGGTGAAAACACACGTGCAAAAGGCCACACATGCCAAAGAGATACCCGGACCAAGGACATTAATTTCAGTGGAGGTCTCACATGGAAAGTACCCGACCCTACCCATCAGAAAGAAGTATACCAGGAGACTATGGACGTGATTCGGAGTTTACAAGGGGAGATATAGTGTCTCAAGGAGAATTGAGGTAGGTAGGTAGAAAAAGGATAATGAGGTTCCAAGAAGTGACCTGGATGAGGTCAAATAAGTATGTAAAATGTTGAGGCAAGATAATATTATTCCCTTACTAGGAGAATGGCTAAGGAGAAGGTCCATACACCAAAGTGGAGGAGCACGAGAGATAGGTTTTACATGTAAACCTTTCTCCACACATCCTTGAATATGAAAAAGGATTACTCTAAATGCAGTTGTTGATGGATGGATCTTGAGCAATATCCTCATCGACACGGAGCGAAGTGAATGTTCTTACCTTAGATTCTTGGCATCAGATGGGAAGGCCCACGTTGCATCCATCTTCAAATGTGTTGTATATGGAAAACAAAACTAAGGCAATGCCCATTGGAGTATTAAAGGATGCAGTGATTACCATTCAAGGGGCCAAGTTTACTTGAGATTTTGATGTCTTGGCACTGCTCGAGGCAGACAATTTTCCAGCATTGCTTGGGCACCCATGGTGTTACAAGAATAATGCTGACATAAGGTTTAACAAAGGATATATCAGTTTTAAAAACAAGGAAGAACGGGTGGTCATCCCTTTAATAGATGGGAATTTGGTGCCCTACACAGAGCCATTGGGAGAAGAATTCCTTGACCAAATCTACGTGTGCTCCATCAGAGATCTTGAGATAATTCACCCTACAGAAGGAGTTATCAATTTGAGGATGCCCAATCCATGAGTGATACCACAAGCATGGCATGTGACAATTGGGAACATGGGACCTATGAGTTGATTGATGGAATTTAAGAGGATCGATAACCAAGGTGATAAAGGCGCGTATAGTTTGGCACCTAGGAGGAAGAAAACTACCAAGTTACTTGGGAGGGGATAATCTGGAAGATTTCTTGTGAGAAATGGAGGCCCAATGGAGAAATGAGAAGGAAAGGAGGAAAATGTTTAACTACAACCTACTCAAAATCACAGCTGTGCGCATAGTGGGGGACACATCAGAGAACCTCTTAGAATGGTGTGAGGTAAGAATTTCCTTCTCCGTAAGGTTTTGCAGGAGTAACGTGCCCAAAGCTATAAAAGACTACCATGGTAAAGAGACTATTTCCTTCCATATCCAAGCATGTGAGACAACCTGGATGGGAAGCATAGAAGCATTACCACCTTCATTATGGGTGCACAAGTTGTACTCTACCTTGCATAAGGTTGTTTGTGTGTGTGGTATATCCACTTGAGATGCATCATCAAACTAGTAGTTGGCAAGAATTGGTGGAAGATCTAATTCAAACATTTGATTATCAGAGTACAAAGTCATCAATACATAAGGTGTTGTAGGTTGTCAAGTGTCTTACACCAAGGGATAGTGCTATGGTAGAAGACATAATACAAGAATTGCTAAGTGAACCTAACCCGAGAGGTGCTTTTTGAGGAAGAAGAAAAAGAAGAGATACAACTTGAGCGCATGTATAGAAAATGAAAAGGAGAATAGGGTGTATGTTATTGATGGGGAAGCAGGTGAAAAGCTTGATTTTAACCATTTTGTAGGGACGTGTAAAGTCATAGATAGTGTTGATGAATAAGAGACACACACCTACCATGAACCTTTAAATATGAAAAGGTTAACATCAGCTCGTAAGTAAAACCTAAGGAGGTAATCATTCAATACTATTGATCGAGAAAGAAGTCTCTAAAATCATTGATTTGTTATGCAAATTCCAAGATTTTTTCCCACGTGGGTATCATGAGCTTAAAGGCATCCACCATTCCTTGGGGAGATGAGGATAAAGCTGAAGGAGGTGTACGCCCAATTAGGAAGAGGCCATACCGAGATGAATCCCAATTTATGTGTAAAGGTCAAGGAGGAAATAGACAAAATGATAGCATCATGTATCATTGAGGCTATGGAAGAGTTGGAATGGATAAGTCCAATGGTGATTAGTATCAAGAAGGACGGGAGGATAAGGATCTGTGTTGATTACAGGGACCTAAATGCAGTATGTGTCATTGATCCTTTCCCAACCCCATTTATTGAAGAAATCTTAGAGGGAGTGGCAAGACGTGAGGTCTACTCTTTCATGGATGGATTCTCGCTATCACCAGGTAAGGATTGCGAAGGAGGACCAGAAAATATAAATTTATCCACTAAGTAGGGACATTTTTCCTATATGGTCATGCCATTTGATTAAAGAATGTGCCTAACTGTTCTCGCATTATGGTGCAAGCTTTCCAGACTTCATCCATAAATTTCTTCAAGTTTACTTGGATGATTGGATAGTATATGGGTTAGTGAAGGACCATTGTGACAACTTAAGGTTAATGTTTGAAAGGTGTCAAAAGTTGAGGATATCCCTCAACATTAAGAAATGTGTCTTTTCTACCTCATTTGGAACATTATTGGGGCACATCATATGTAGGGAGGGCTTACTAGTAGATCCCACCAAAGTTACAGTAATTGTGGGATTGGGGGAGCCTACTAGTCAAAGCACAGTGTGTGGATTCCTTAGACACATGGGTTACTACAGGAAGTTCATCAAGGGATACGCCAAGATTGTCACGCCTTTAGAAGAGTTACTTAGACACAAGAGTGCCTTCCATTGGGGAGAGGCACAACAGAAGGCATTTGACACTTTAAAGGATAGGCTTGTCACCGCACCCATACTACGATTCCCCTCTTAGGATAATCCCTTCCATGTTCATGTTGATGCCTCAGAACCACCATTGGAGCAGTACTTGCACAACCTAGTGAAGGGATTGTTGATCATCCAAAAGTTAAAAAGTTGACCAAGTGGAGAAAAATTATAATACACCGAGTACGAGGCATTGTCAATGATCTACACACTTCACAAGTTTAGATAGTATCTACTGAAACCCATTTTATATTTTACACTGACCATATGGCATTGAAATATTTAGTGAAAAATCCCGTTCTACAAGGGCGCATATGTCATTCTGGGTCAATGGGTACTATTGTTCCAAGAATTCAAGTTCACGGTGGTTGTCAAACTAGGAAAAGTAATTCCAGACTGATCATTTATCTAGAATTGATTCAGGGGATGATGTGTAAAGCATTGAGGATACCAAGTCTAGATGCAAAACTATTTAGGTTGTGGTGCGCGCCCTCAAACTTAGAAGATATTGCAGTATTTCTCAAGATAGGTATAGCGAATGGAAGGAATGAAGGCATTGGATAAAAATAAGTTTTTCCTATACACTCGTAACCTCATTACTTTTTGAAAGTTGTGAATGCGCAATTAGGACCGCGCATCATTTTAGTATGATGGGTGGGATAATGAGAAAGAAATCGCAAGGTGTGAAGTGCTAGGAAGGATTGTATTGGAAATCCTCGTTGAATGTCCCTATGAAAAAAGTTAACGAGGATGGTTGGGTCGTGGATAAGACTACATCTTGGTTCCATGTATAAGGGAGGAAGAAGTACCTTCGTTAGTGCTTTAGATAATGTGTGCATAAGATTATTTTTTCGTATAGTTTTTTCACACCGTAAGGTTGTAGGGTTGTCTATGGAAGGTTGGGCACATGAGTGGGGGTGCTAAAGCAAAGTGCAAATAGTGCAAAAATAATCAATAAGTGTTGAAGTACAAGAGGTAGGTGAAGTAGCATTTAATGCTAAAAAGAATATAAAGCTATAAAAGGAGGTTGGGAACTTCATTATGGACATTGTGAATATGGAAAAAAAAATTTCTTTGACTAGGATTTCAGGTTGATTTGTTTGAAGAAAAGTTTGAGGAATTAAGGCGTGAGTGAATAGATTTGATCTACAAACCATAAGGAAAGAAGTTAATGGGTGTAGAAAAAAATGTGGAGAAGCACCATCCGGTGAAAGAGGTTATTCCAAGTTAGGGTTTGGCAAGATTGGGATGACAAAGTATCAAAAAGGGTTTTCTCACAAGTTTGAGGCAAGCTTGGAAAAGGTAGAAAGGAGCAAGTAAGGGAAGTTGAATTGCTAAGATAACCTAAACCATAACACCTAAGAAACCAATTATATCACCTAAGAATCTAAAGGGAAAGGGAAAGGGAAAACAACAAGAAACCCTTGACAAGCATGAATGAAAAATGGTACGAAAGATGTAGTACTCGGATGGGGTTTTTCTTGGGAAATAATGGGAGTCCCACTTAAGAAACATGATGGTGAGCGATTACAACCATCACACAAACACGACAGAAAAGGAAATGGTGTTGGAGTTAGTGCGCCCAAAACAAGAGGACACTAGAGGGTTTACCTATCTATAGTGATGAGGTAAAAGTAAAGTTGGAGAAGGTGGGATTATTACAACTCTATGAGTTGCCTTATTTTGGAAAAAATAAGTGCCTTTATCAATGGTTAATGTCACATGTACATGAGGACCACTTTTACCTCACATTCTTACACGAATAAACCCTCATGGATTTCAAAATTCACGGAGCCTCATCACCAAGGAGAAAGTATAGATGATGACCTGAGCAACAAGGAATCCATCAAAGCAATCGTCACCACATATGATTATAAGAAGGGGTCACGGTACTTTGATATTATGGAGATCCAAGACCCTATCATGAGAATGGTCATGCGCTTGGTGACAAAGCTAAATGACCAAGAAAGGTGGACACAGGTAAATAAGGCATGGTTAAACGTGTGCAAGAAAATGTCGAAAAACCATCTACAAAGAAGTCTACCTTCATCATAGATGAAATTATCAGCAGTGTGTAGGAAGGAGACAAGATACTCTTTAGCAATGTCCTCTTGATAATTGTGTTTTCAAAGATCGAGTGCTAGATGCAGCAGATAATTTTGTTTGGGAATATCTAAAGGAAGACCCTCACCCATGAAAATATTCGCAAAGTACACTTGTGATAGCATGATGGCTTCTCACAAGGCATGCATGGAAAAAATGGTATAAGCACTTAAGGGATGCATTCGGGGCAGAGTGGAGGATCCTAGAAAGCAAGGTGCCCAAGTGCTCATTGATGGAGAAGCTGAATTTAGAGTGTACCTACATTTCTACAATTGTAGATTCAAGCTAGTAGATGAAACTATGAGCCACTGGTGCAAAATCCCCTTCTCTTTCACAACATTATACTTCAAACAGGGTAAACCAATTTAAAGAGGCCAAAAGACTAAGGTTTGACCTTAGTGAGGTGGATCAAGACCATAGGGAGCTGCGTAGAAAGATCATTTACCCCAAGAAGCAAGAGCATGGAGAGGTATGTCTCCCATGAAGTTCAAATGAAAAAGCCCCTGACTTTTCCAATAGCAGGAGAGACCACAAGAGGAAGGTATATCTACACATAAGACCAAAGTTTGAGAAGGGTGCATACCTAGAATGTGATGTCTCCATTCCTGAAGACCCCATGGAAAGAAGGAAGCCCATGTATAACAAAGAAAGGAAAAGAAGAGGTGTAAGGGAAGAAGGCACCAAATTTCCAAAGTACACCACAAGTGGGCACCCCAGGGACAAGCACTAGGACTAGTACTTACATGCATAGGAAGAAGTCTCTAGTTAGAGAGAAGACACCGGAACTAGAAAAACCTATCACAAAGGAGAAGTCACTAGAAAAGGAAGAAGAAAGAGCCGAATCTCCTATCCCGAATCCCCAAATTCTGGAAGAAACAAAAGTGATGGGGAGAATGATTCAAAGGACACGACAGAGAACTTGGATGCCTATAGAGGAGAGAGGGATGAGGAGCTCTTGGAAAGAACTAAGGAGTTAAAACATGAAGAATTAGTCAACACTCAACTAAGGTGGGAGTTAAAGGAAGAAAGATAAGGGTATGTGAGGTATCCAAGAAGGTGGAGATGATCACAAGCATTATTATCTTAAAGCATCTAAACTTGACTCCAACCACCTAGAAATATGAATCAATCCTGCAGTTGCCTAGAAGATCTAACTCGTGTCCTCACCATGGAGAGGAAACCTTTGGCATGGAGTCTGCAGAAGAGGCGTTGGTGTGCCAGAAAAAGGAGGATAAAATGAAGGTGGTGGAAATTGTTTCTCAATACAACAAGATCCTGCCAATGTAAAGGCCGCCGCATTGGTAGTAGAGGCTTCCTATGACAACTGTGCAGATAGGGATAGAGTGGCAAGTATCCTGGTTGCCACTTATGAGGTAGAGCTCAAAGAATTTTAGGAAAAGAACAAGGGGAATAGGGATGAGAGAGATAAAATTCTGGCCAAAGTGGAGAAGAAATTAGAGGCTATTGAGACCTTGCAAGGCTCAATTAAGAATCATCTTAAAGAATTATATCCACAGATCACTCATCGGATGGACGCGCTTGAAGATATGGGCAAAAAGTTTGACAAGGCTATGAAAACTATGAGTACCAAGGGAGAGGAGCTAGGTTTTGATGAAGTGAGCACCCTAGTTGGAAACCTTTGTCAACAAGCACAAAATGAAGTGGATACTTGGGATAAATTGGAAGAAGAATTAAGGAAGAACTTCCCTCTCCTCTTACAGTGGTAGCTAGAGTTTCCCCTATTCTTTCATTCTTCCCATATTCTTTAATTCCATCATTCTTTTCTCTCTTTATTTATTCTTTGAGGGCATGTTCCCATGGGTAGAGAACAGGTGTAATGTGGGGTGATGTTGGGCCCCTAAAATATTGGCCAAGTAAAATAAAGCACGTGGGCGTGTAAGGCCTGGTTAAGGAAGGTAATGCATGCGTAAAGCACACAAGACAAGGTTCTAGGAGGGTTTAACAGAGAAAGTGGCATGTGTGCAAGATGTAAAAATCCTTCAAGACTTAGCCATATTTGACACATCAGGTAGAACATGAGAAAAGTGTGACCCGATGTGCATATGGAATGGATAAGGTGCTAGCCTAGCGACAAGTTGGCCTAAGAAGGAATATACCTTGCAATGGAAGTTTCTAGAAGACCATCATTGCAAGGAGTGGAGAGCTTAGGCTTAAAGAAGCATTCTCCCATGAAGGACCACCTTGGACACTTGGCAACAGATCTACAACTCCCGTGAAGGCTTGATGATGTTGAGAAGGGCTATAAATACAAGCACCCACCAGAGGAAAAGGGGGAGAAGTAGAAGGAGGTGAAGCCATGTAGGAATACTGTGAGAGCTCCATAAGTTGGGTAGGGATATATAGGAAAAGGATGTAATAAGGGGTTGGGATTGTAAATTTTCTCTTGAGAACTGATGGGTATAAATCCAACTATGATGTATGACTTTGGTCTACAGATGTGGTAGTCTGTAATGGATCCAATGAATATAATGAGGTTACCAAACTTGATTGAATATGGTTATTAATGATTCTGGTCCATGTTTATAGCTTACAATTCTGATTCATGAATGTTTATGGAATAAATATAAATCCTTATGCATTTCCTTTCTGTTATGGTTTCTATCTATAACTTGTTAAGTACCATTTGGTCTGGGATGATTACATTTGTCTAGAATCCATTCTGAGTTCTATGATAAATGTATGTCTCGTTTCCACTCACTCTTTCTAAATCCTATCATAGATGATGTTTCCCAACTTAACTCACATAAAAGTGTTTTGGTCACCCATATGACCAGTTTCCAGCCTCGGTGCTTTAAAGCTGATTTTGGAGCACTCATTCCCTACCATCAGATCACCACCACATGTTTCTGTCTTAATCATTATATAAATTGATGTCCCTCACATCTCGTAGGTCAAGGACATCGGGGAAAAAAAGTTCTTCCAAGTCCAACTCAAATTTTTGAATTTTTCTAACTGTTGGCTGCTTCTAACATCCATGTGCACAGACATCTCCATCTCGTCCTCTATAAATCCTCACCATCATTCCTCCATTGTTGAACCTCAAACCATACCAGACATAAAGGTACTTCCCTTCACTCCATGAAAGCACACAGGTCCTAGAAGGAAAATTGGAGAAAACACAAAAGGAGAAGCATAGAAAGAAGAAGGAGAAAATAGAGAAACTACATGGCCGTGAAATGAAAAGTTTAACAAATTGTAGACACTAAAATTAGGTCACACTCCCCTTTGGTCCCTCGACGAATAAACACCCTTCATCACATTCACCTAGCCATGGCCCCTTTCACCTCACTAATATTAATTTAATTTAATTAATTCATTATCCTCACTATATTTATTATTTAAATATCTTAATTTAAATAATACCCACACATACAGTTCACTTAGACACCTCACTAAGCCAACTCAACCTAAGACCTATTCTTAGTAAGTTGCCATAACTAACTAAGACTTACCCAAACCCTAAAAATCAATGCCTACATTCCCGCATGCTTACAAGAAGCTCCCAGTCTAATCCATAGGTTAATGACATGAGATCTAAGGAAATCAAGAGGATCTCCCTAGTTTAGTAAACCTAGGAAATCCCACCTTGACTGATGCCGGTTACCCCTAACCGTCACTGGTTAAGCCGAACCACCGTCGGTTACCCTTTTAACCCCAAAACAACCTTATTCTCAAGGTTGGAAGTTGAAAAAAGAAGGTTGGTAAGCATTAACACATCTCAGAGAGATAACACATCTTCAGAGAGTGAATTCCAAAGAGAACACACATGCAAGGAAGGAGATCAAGCACTTTCTCTTGCACAACCATCCCAACCATGATCTGATCTAACCAAGCAAAGAGGAATGTACATGCAGCCCATGTAGAAGCTTTCTTTCAGTTGGTGATCACTTGCAGCCTTCAAACCTCTCATCAGCACCTCCATCCCTCACTCACAGACATCCAGAATAGAATCCCAGTAAGTATAACATCATACTTCTCTGGTTTATTTCATTTCATCATTATTTTATCATCTATTGTTTACCTACCCACCTATTGACCTTCTCCAACACTTCCACCTCCATATACCCATTAAAATTTCACCAATACCTTCCCCAAGTCACCTAATACCTCATTTTGACCAACCAAAATCCTTTGTGTAATCACAAAGGAGACGCAAAATCTTGTTCTGTGGCATTCCCAGATTTCCACAATAACCGACACCAGATTACACCCAACCTCTTTACCACCCTTAACTAACATCGGTCTCTATATTTTGTGAACAGAGACCTACCCACCTAATTCCACCTCACCCTCATCCACTTGTGATTTACCCAAGACCTCACAAACTTGCAGAGACCCGTAACTAGTCACTTGACCTTTGGATCCTATTCTGACCTAGCCTATTAGATTAGATATATTTTCTTATTGTGTTTTAAGTGAGATACCTAAATCATTTCGAATTACAATAGGATTAACTTTGTTTATAGCATTAAATTGTTTAAAACAATGGATTGACAGCCATCTAAGAAGTACCACACTTCCCTGGATCTAGCATACGCTGGCGCTTCACTTACGCATATATTGTTTAACTTTTCTGGGTGGTCTTGCTTTTCATTACAGGTAGTTCCTCCTAGCCAAAATGAATTTCTCACAATCAGATGTGGATTTAGAATTCATACACGTGCAACAACCCATCAACCAACATTTGAACAGGTATTCCTCCTATGCTCGTAACCCTATTTGTTTCATCAATACTTCA